>CM053034.1:152047855-152062855 GCA_028564925.1 Lithobates sylvaticus
CTAAACATTAGTAATAAGCTCTGCATTGTTTGAGATTACCAGATCCAGAAGAGCATCATTCCTAGTTGGGGCCTCAATAAACAGGACCATAAAATTGTCCTGTAATAGGTTTATAAATGTTTGCCTTTAACTGTCCCAGCAGTGCCATTACTTCAGTAAATTTCTGGGTAGTTAAAATCCCCCATTATTATCACCGTCCCAGCCCTTGCAGCCCTTTCCATCTGTGCAAGGAGCTGAGTCTCCACCTCCTCGTGAACATTGGGTGGTCTATAACACACCCCAATGATTAACTTAGAACTACACACATCTATATGCAGTTCCACCCATAATTCATCAGACTCATCACACTCTCCATCAACCAGGTCCCTCTTTCACACTTGCTTGAGATCACTTCTCACATAGAGACAGACCCGCCACCTTTCCAATGACTCTGTCTCTCCGAAAGAGTGCATAGCCAGGAATATTAATAGCCAGTCATGTGAAGATTGAAGCCAAGTTTCAGTAATACCAATTACATCATAGCTCTCCTCAAGCACCAGAGCTTCCAACTCACCTATTTTGCTTGGCAAGACTTCTGGCATTGGTGAACAAACACTTTAATGCATTAAAGTAGCCTAACACTTCCCACAGATAAGGCCATTCAACTGTGTCAAAAGCCTTCTCTATATCTAGAGCGGCAACTACTCTGGAACCTGCATTAAGAAGTGGGGCATGAATATTCGTAAATAGTTTCCATAGATTTATATCCGTGGCCCTGTGAGCCATGAACCCCATTTGATCCACATCTATAACTGAATGGAGTAGAGTGTTTAGTCTACTGGCAAGAAGTTTGGTGAGTATTTTGAGATCACTATTTAATAAAGCGATTGGTCTTTAGGAGGCGCATGCAGTTGGATCTTTAGGGGACTTTTATATTAGAATTATATGGGCCTCACTCATGGAAATCAGAAGGTTATCTTCTGTTAGACATTGCATGAAAAGGGATGCCAGGTGTGGGGCAAGAAGGTCACCATTGGCCTTGTAAAATTCCATTGGTAGACCATCAGGTCTGGGTGCCTTCCCATTAGAGAAGGATTGTATGACTACTTGAACCTCATCTGGGGAAATGGGGACGCACCATGGGGGAGCGCTCCTCATCAGATAGCCAGCCAAGAGCCATAGTATCTAAAAGGGAGGTGAGGCCCAAAGAGTCAGCGGTGAGGGGGAAGGAGGAGGTATACAATTTAGTATAATACCATTGAAATCCCTCTAAAATGTCCTCCCAAGAAGTATTAGGGATGAGCTGAACACCCCCCAGTTCGGTTTGCACCAGAGCATACCGAACAGGCAAAAAATTCGGAAGAATACATGAACACCATTAAAGTCTATGGGACACGAACATGAAAAATTAAAAATGCTAATTTTCAAGGCTTATATGCAAGTTATTGTCATAAAAATTGTTTGGGGACCTGGGCCCTGCCCCAGGGGACACGTATCAATGCAAAAACATTTTTTTTAAATGGTCGTTTTTTCGGGGGGCAGTGATTTTTTTAATGCCTAAAGTATTAAAAGCAATAAAAATGAAATATCCCTTTAAATATCGTGCCTGAGGGGTGTCTATAGTATAGTGACACATTTCCTGTGTTTAGAAAAGTACCACAGCAAAAATTACATTTCTAAAGGAAAATGTTCATTTAAAACTGATCGTGGCTGTAATGAATTGTCCGGTCTCGGCAATATAAAGAAAACTCATTGAAAAAAAGAGCATGTGTTTTCCCCTCCAGTCCATTATCAGGCCCTTTGGGTCTGGTATGAATATTAAGGGGAACCCTGAACCAAAAAAAAAGGCATGGGGTGTCCCCCCTAAAATCCATACCAGGCCCATCAGGTCTGGTATGGAATTTTAGGGGAACCCTGCACCAAAATAAAAAAATGGCGTATGGTCCCCCCCAAAATCCATACCAGACCCTTATCCGAACACGCAACCTGGCAGGCCACAGGAAAAGAGGGGGGGCAAGAGAGTGACCCCCCTCCTGAACCGTACCAGGCCACGTGCCCTCAACATGGGGAGGGTACTTTGGGGTCTAACCCTAAAGCACCTTGTCCCCATGTTGATGGGGACAAGGGCCTCATCCCCACAACCCTTGACTGGTGGTTGTGGTGGTATGTGGGCAGAGGGCTTATAGGAATCTGGAAGCCCCCCTTTAACAAAGGGACCCCCATATCCTGGCCTCCCCCCATGTGAATTGGTAATAGGGTATATTGTACCCCTACCATTTCATAAAAAAAGTGTCAAAATGGTAAAAAAGACAAGAGACAGCTTGGGACAAGTCCTTTAATAAAAAATTTTTAAAAAATAAAAAAGTCCAGCGATGTCCATTCATCTTCTATCATGCTGCCCGTTGGACCGAAAGAAAAAAAAAAGAACTGTCACAGAGAAGAAGCGGCAGTCGGAGGGAGCCTCCCATGGAGGTGGAGCAGTTGCAGCTTTTTTTTTTTCTTTTTCAGTCCGTCGTGTGGCGTGAATTTACAATGCGGGACATCTTTATTTTAATATGTTTTAATAAAGGACTTGTCCCAAGCTGTCTCTTGTTTTGGTTTCTTTTTTACTATTGTTGACAAGTTTTTGTGAAATGGTAGGGTACAATGTACCCCAATACCAATTCACATAGGGGGAGCCGGGATCTGGCGGTCCCCTTGTTAAAAGGGGCTTCCAGATTCAGATAAGCCCCCTGCCCGCATACTCCCAGAACCACCGGGCAAGGGTTGTTGGGATGAGGACCTTGTGCCCATTAACATGGGGACAAGGTGCTTTGGGGTCAGACCTGCCAGGTTGCGTGCTCAGATAAGGGTCTAATATGGATTTTGAGGGGGGCCCAATGCCATTTTTTTTTATTTGGCACAGGGTTCCCCTTACGTTGTCCATATCAGACCTGGAGGGCCTGGTGTGGGTTTTAGGGGGACCCCCACGCAATTCTTTTTTTTCATTTTGGTTTGGGGTTCCCTTTAAAATTCATACCAGACCCAATGGGCCTGGTAATGGACTGGGGGATTCCCATGCTCTTTTTTTCAATGAGTTTTTTCTATATTGCTGAGACCCGACAATTCATTATAGCCGCGAACAGTTTTAAATGACAATTTTTCCTTTAGAAAATTAATTTTGCTGTGGTAATGTTCTAAACAAGGGAAAAATGTGCCACTTTACAGGCATACTATAGACACCCCCCAGGCACGATATTTAAAGGAATATTAATTTTTTTGGGGGAATCAAACAAACATGCATTTTTACAGTACTGTTTGAACTACAAAACTATGTAGTGAATACAAGTGCAAAATGCGACAATGACAGCTTTGGTGCAATAAGACTACTAATATTAAGATGTTATTGCTGAATCTTGGCTTCATTATCGTGTTAATATTACTGGTTATGCTCACTTTAATAAAGACAGGTAAAACAAAAAGGTGGTGGAGTTTGTCTCTATGTACTGTAGGAAACAATTTAAAAGTGAGTGTGAAAGAGGACTTTGTGGATGAGAGCGCTGAGGCAATTTGCATATGAGAGGGGGTGCATATCGTTGTGCATATTGGAGTTTGTTACAACCCCTCAGTGTTCATAAGGTGATAGAGACTCTGCTCCTTACACAAATAGAAAGGACTAAAAGGGGTAGGGTAATTGTGATAATGGAAGATTTTAACTACCACAAAATTGACTGGTATAATGGCACTGCTGGAACAATAGGGCCCCATTCACCCCTAATGTATGCTGAACATGTTTTATCAGATGCATTGTTCGCAACATTTGTCGCGCTTTTTCATGCGTCAAGCATAGAGCAGCCCATTTACTTGAATGGGCTGCCCTATGTCCACCAAATGCACCAAAGAAATCTCCAGAACCTTTTCAGGCATGGAGCTTGAGGCGTGTTTTTACCTGGGAGTTTTTGTGCATTTGTTGCTCTTTTTATAGTCCCCAAAATGCTGGCTCCTTTAGGGGTGCCCATGAGAGTTAAAGCAGTATTAAACTGAAAAGTAAACATTTATTATATTGTAGTGTATCAATTCTTAGATGTGATGGCTGTATTGGTTTCCTTTTTTATGCTTTCTTTCTCCTATTTTCATTGTTATTCGTTGTTTTTTTCACAGCATAAACTCTCAAATTTGCCAAAAAGGCACATTCATGAATGGCACTGGATAAATAGTCATAGTGTGGCTGGTCTGTCGGTCAATTGCTGTGTACTGAGCTGTTATTAGACATCTCAGTACAGAGACACTGTACTAAACAAATCAAATGGCTGGGTACCAAGTGATTGATGTGATTGCTCATCACAGCGATCACATAGTACTGTTTAAAGTGCTGATTCCTCCCCTCCTTTAGTATCTCCAGATTCATTCATTCAGTTTCAGCGACAAAGGGACTGTTTTTATCAACCCTTACATGCCCCCTCCCCCTACATGGTATCTTTATGCTCTCTCCAAATGACTTTCATTTTAACTCTTTTCACCTCCTATATCCTGCCCATCTGAGCATGAACCCCTTTATCTCTCTCCTGCCACTGTATGTGACCTGTACATTAACCCCTTCACTTTCTCCTTCTTTGTATGCCCTCTACAATAAATGTATGTAGTGCACCATTCTCAAGCTCTGTGATTAATCCCCTCAATACCAGCATGTTTCTTAATTGTGGCTAATATTATATCACCTTGGGGTGTCAACTTTCTAAAAAATGGTAGTTTCAGCGGTTTTCATACTATTCTGGAATTTTTTTTTTATAGAAAATATTTTGTCTTTTTTTCCTTTTTATAGTAAAAATATTAATAAAAAAGTGAGTTTCTGACTTTGGCCAAATCACAGAATCTCATAAATCCACCTATGATACGCCACGTTGGTGACTAACTCCACATACAGGTGACACATGTAAACGAAAGAACCATGTTAGGTGTCTGTAAATCAACTTATGGGCTAGACAATAGATAGCGTAGTTCAATGAGATGATAAGATTGTCAAGCTGATCTTTAATGTAACCTGATACTTTGGATATTTTACTTATTGTGGTTGTTTCAATGTTATTCACGGAAAAAAAGAAAGAGAATGTTTACTTGTTTGTGCTAAAGATACAAATAAAACATTTTTGAAAAAAAAAAAGTGTTAGTCAAACACCAAAAAGATACAGTATATATATATACAAATGATATAAAACTTGTTTGGGAACAGTGTTGCATGATGGAGTAATTGACTGAAAAATCACCTGGTAATAAAAGGGTATTACAGGCTGCTAATCAAGAAATTATGGGCAATACAAAGGACAAGGGGGCACTCTTTGTGACTGGAGGGAAATAGGTTTAACCTCTGCATATGAAAAGGCTTCTCTACAGTAAGAACTCTGAAATTGTGGACACGTTTTTTAAAGTTGTCATTATTTTTTGGGAAAAATAAGAAATAAAAAAATAATAAAAAAAATCACAATTTTTTTTAACATACTCTTACCAGTGCAGTACAGCGTTATGCATAAATGTATCATGTGATCAAGAACACTGACTGGTGAAAGTATGTAAAAAAAATAATAATAACAATAATATTTTTTTTTCAATTTTTTATCTTTTATTTATTTATTTTTTTTACAATTTTTTTTACACACTGTGACCAGAGCAATACAGTGTGTACCATAGTAACATTAATTCTGAATAACTGAATTTAAACTGAATAACTTCTTCATTCTGCTACTGATGGCCTGCTTTACGACAAAATCGCACCGCTGTCCTGCCCAGACCTAACCACTTCCATTTACAACAACACGCTGTCATCCTCCTTATGCCGCGTACACACGAAGGGACTTTTCCCGGCGGACCTAAGTCCAGCGGACAATCCGCTGGACTTTCCAGCTGGGTACGCTGGACTAAAAAGCGAACGGACTTGACCACACACGATCACGCAAAAAGTCCGGCGGTTCACGCGATGACGTACAGCACGTACGACGGGACTAGAAAAAGGAAGCTCGAGATCCCAAACGACACCCTTTGGGCCCCGTCAGCTAATCTCGTGTGTATCGCGTGTTAGTTGACGTTTGGTTAGAGACGATTCGCGCTTCTCAGACTTCTGCTTAATTCGTTCGCTTCTGCCGTTCAGTTTGTGCTTGTGAGGTTTGTATCTGGCTTTCAGTGCGTGTGGATCAGTTCCTACCTGTTCTCAGGCCGTTCTGGTCCGCTCGTTCCTGTTTTTCAGGTCGTTCTTCATAGGCCTTGCTGTTCTTCAGTGCGTTCTGTTAAGTTGTTTGTTTGATCAGCCGACCGTTTTGAAGCCATGGAGTGTGGACGTACTCGGGAACGAGTTCGTGCTGTGCAGGGGCTCGTGTTGCGGTTAACACCTTGGCACGAGCCCAGTCCATGAACAGGGTGAGGAGGAGTTCATGGACCAAGAATTGGTTGCGCCAGCGTGACCAATTCTCGCATATGCCTTAGCTCCGTGAGATCCGTGAGAATAATCCTGATGATTTCAGGAATTATCTCCGGATGACGGACCCCATTTTTCACCGTCTGTTGGCTTCGCTGTCCCCTTATATTACCAGGCAGAATACCTGCATGCGGCAAGCCATCAGTGCGGAGCAGAGGCTAGTCGCCACGTTGCGTTACTTGGCGACGGGGAGAAGCTTGCAGGACCTCAAGTTCACGACAGGCATCTCCCCCCAGGCTCTGGGGCTCATTATTCCAGAGACCTGTTCTGCCATTATCCACGTCCTGCAGGAGGAATACATTAAGGTAAGTCTTCTCTTTTAAAATTACCTATGTCTTGTATTTTTGCTAATGTAGTGCATCAATGTCATCATTAGCTAATTACCATGATAGGACTATTCTATGAATGTCCCCTATTCCTTTTTTATTTTTTTTTGGTTTTTTGTCTAGTATTTTATGGTTGACTTATCGAAATAGCTTTAAGAATGTATTATTTAGTGGTCACATGCATATTTGCTTGCACCAACCTCCCCAGCATGGAAGCTTGGCCCCCTAAACACCCCTAGCCTAGTCACTTTCTTTGGTTAAAAATGTATATTACCAGCTCCATTGTACAGCTTTACTCACCCCCCCTTTCACCCCTTTCACCCCCCTTGACCCTCATTTTTAAATTGCTTGCATGTGGTTTTGTTCAGCTTGTAATTAACCCCCCCCACCCACCCCCACACCCCCCCTGATAATTAATAGCATGTGGTTTTGGTTAGCTTGTAATTAACCCCCCCCCCACACCCCCTGATAATTAATAGCATGTGGTTTTGGTCAGCTTGTAATTAACCCCCCCCCCCCCCCCACACCCCCACACCCCCTGATAATTAATAGCATGTGGTTTTGGTTAGCTTGTAATTAACCCCCCCCCCCACACCCCCTGATAATTAATAGCATGTGGTTTTGGTTAGCTTGTAATTAACCCCCCCCCCCCCACACCCCCTGATAATTAATAGCATGTGGTTTTGGTTAGCTTGTAATTAACCCCCCCCCCCACACCCCCTGATAATTAATAGCATGTGGTTTTGGTTAGCTTGTAATTAACCCCCCCCCCCCCCACACCCCCCCTGATAATTAATAGCATGTGGTTTTGGTTAGCTTGTAATTAACCCCCCCCCCCCACACCCCCTGATAATTAATAGCATGTGGTTTTGGTTAGCTTGTAATTAACCCCCCCCCCCCCCCACACCCCCTGATAATTAATAGCATGTGGTTTTGGTTAGCTTGTAATTAACCCCCCCCCCCCCACACCCCCACACCCCCTGATAATTAATAGCATGTGGTTTTGGTTAGCTTGTAATTAACCCCCCCCCCACACCCCCTGATAATTAATAGCATGTGGTTTTGGTTAGCTTGTAATTAACCCCCCCGCACCCCCCCCCCCCTGATAATTAATAGCATGTGGTTTTGGTTAGCTTGTAATTAACCCCCCCCCCCACCCCCCTGATAATTAATAGCATGTGGTTTTGGTTAGCTTGTAATTAACCCCCCCCCCCCCCACACCCCCTGATAATTAATAGCATGTGGTTTTGGTTAGCTTGTAATTAACCCCCCCCCCCCACCCCCCCCCTGATAATTAATAGCATGTGGTTTTGGTTAGCTTGTAATTAACCCCCCCCCCCCCACCCCCACCCCCACCCCCCCCCCCCCACCCCCCACACCCCCCTGATAATTAATAGCATGTGGTTTTGGTTAGCTTGTAATTAACCCCCCCCACACCCCCTGATAATTAATAGCATGTGGTTTTGGTTAGCTTGTAATTAACCCCCCCCCCCCCCACACCCCCTGATAATTAATAGCATGTGGTTTTGGTTAGCTTGTAATTAACCCCCCCCCACACCCCTGATAATTAATAGCATGTGGTTTTGGTTAGCTTGTAATTAACCCCCCCCCCCACACCCCCTGATAATTAATAGCATGTGGTTTTGGTTAGCTTGTAATTAACCCCCCCCCCCCACACCCCCACACCCCCTGATAATTAATAGCATGTGGCTTTTGTTAGCTTGTAATTAACCCCCCCCCCACACCCCCTGATAATTAATAGCATGTGGTTTTGGTTAGCTTGTAATTAACCCCCCCCCCACACCCCCTGATAATTAATAGCATGTGGTTTTGGTCAGCTTGTAATTAACCCCCCCCCACACCCCCCACACCCCCTGATAATTAATAGCATGTGGTTTTGGTTAGCTTGTAATTAACCCCCCCCCCCCCCCCCACACACCCCCATTAATTAATTGCATGTGTATTGTGTGACCTTACAATTAATGACTCCACACCCACATCCCCATTATTATCTTCTCTGGGCCATCAGAGGGGTCATCAATCAGAGATTTGTCCCTTATACTTAATCTTTTGGCTTTATTTCAAGGACTTCCTAAATAAATACATATGTTCTTCCAAATTGTTTGTTAATTTGTTGCATTTAGTTAGGTGTTTTGCCTGGTTTTTAATTCGATTTGTATATTTGTGTTTGACTTCACAGTGTCCCTCCACGCCACAGGAATGGCAGACTGTGGCTTCCCAGTTTGCTGCCCGTTGGGACTTTCCCAACTGCGGAGGGGCGATTGACGGGAAGCATGTGCGAATTGTGCCCCCACCCCATTCGGGGTCATACTATTGGAATTATAAGGGGTTCCATAGTATCGTGTTGATGGCGGTGGTGTCGGCACAATATGACTTTCTGTATGTGGATGTGGGGAAAAACGGCCGGATGTCGGACGGAGGAGTCTTCAACCACACGGAGTTCGGTCATCGTCTCCAGACTGGTGGCCTGGAGCTGCCACCAGATGAAGATAATGTGGAGGGACTCCCCTTCGTTTTCATTGCCGACGAGGCGTTCGGTCTGGGTGACCATCTGATGAGGCCATTTCCCCAACGATCCCTCACCCCTGAGAGGAGGATTTTTAATTATCGGTTGGCCAGAGCAAGACGGGTTGTGGAAAATGCCTTTGGTATTATGGCCAACCGTTTCAGATTGCTCCTTACATCCCTACATCTGGCAGAGTACAAACTGAATACTATTATTCTTGCATGCTGTGTCATGCACAATTATTTACGCAAACATTCGGGAACATACTCATTACCAATCGGCCCTGAGGCCGGAGTGGAAGGCAACATGACAGGGCTGGATAATCGCCGTCTTGGTTCCGCCCCACAATCAGCCCAGCAAGTGCGGGACCGTTATTTACATTATTTTAATGGTAGGGGGGCCATTGCAATGGCAGCAGACCCTTAAACCATCTTTTTGATTTACAAAGAATAAATACAGTGATTGATGTTTGAAATATTGGTATTTTCGTATGGTTTTGCTTTTAATTTTGCCTGTTTTATATGTTGTCCTAGTGCACATCTTTAATAGTGGCAAACTTGTTTTGCGTTTAGTAAATAAGCCCCTTTGTCAATGAACCACAACATGTTTTGGTCAAACTGGTAGTATTTAAAAAGAAGAAGCCACACATTGTTTAATTTGTGCAAACATTATTATTTTTTATTCTAGTGCACATCCAAACCTTTTTTATGTTATATTTTTTTTTTTTTTTTCTTTTTTCAACAAGATATTTTTTTTTTTTTTTTTTTTTTTCAACAAGATATTTTTTTTTTTTTTTTTTTTTCAACAAGATTTTTTTTTTTTTTTCTTTTTTCAACAAGATTATTTCTTTTTTTTTTTCTTTTTTCAACAAGATTTTTTTTTTTTTTTTTTATGTTATATTTTTTACATTTTTTTGGTCTTTTACTCACAACATATTTTTTTTTTGTTTTTGTGATTGATTTTTTTTAAACAAACATAAAAACATGTTTTAAAATGGTAAAAAATTTAGGCTTAGCATTAGAAAATATTTACACAATGTAAAAGCCCAGAACTTACAAAGTTCAACAGGTAACCCATGAACAGTAGAAGCCAAATTTAGAATATGCACACTAATTTAACCGGAAAATGGGTAATGTCAACATGTGCTATGTTCCATCATGGGGAATCAATGGACATGTTTTGTGTGTGAAACCCCTTCCCTCTCACCTACTAGCATTAGGGGTTGCAAACACAAAATGCGTCCATTGAGATCCCCTGATGGCACATAGCACATGTTGACACACCGTGTGCATATTAAAAATTTGGCCTCTAAAATTTGTTAAACAGCGCATCAAAAGGGGAATGAAGGACATGATTGATGTTAAGAAATGGAAAAGGGGTCTTTAGATTCTCCCCAAAACATCAATCGTGTCCTTCATTCCCTGCTGCATGGTGGCCATCTCCTTCTGCATATTTTCCAGCTGCAGATTCCAGGCCATGATCTGCCCAATAAGCCTGTGGGCACTGTCTGTGGAAAATGGCTCCGCAGCTTGTCCTTCCACAAACAGATCAGCATCACCTAAAAGTTGGGTAGATAAAACACAAGAAAAAAACTGTCAAAAACATGCAGACCTTAATTTCTTAGCTCAATCTGTGTTCTGAGACACTCACTTGGTGGGGTGCAGATTTGATCCACTTCAACCACCTGTTCCGCCACATCCACGCGTGGGCTTGGGCTAACTGCCCAATTAGTCTGGTGAGGCCGGGAGGTCCTCGTAGGTTCGGACTGACGTCTGAGTCTTTTGCCCCCTATGGTAATGGAACACAAAAAGGTACACTTTTAATCACACTGATATTTGAGTGCCAAAATAGGATTATTAAACATTGTTTAAAAGTGTTGTCCAATTATTAGCAGTTTGTTAGAAGATCCTACTTGAAGACAGAATTGAAATGTCTATCTAATGAAACTCCAATACTTAAACCGCCCTTCAACCCTAAATTTGAACTTCCGCTCATTGGATCCCTGCACCCCTGTGGTGTCTTATTTGGAACCTTTTAGGGGTGAGGGGTTGCAGATACCTGTGTAAGGCAGGTATTTGCACACACATCCGGCCATAGACTCCCACAGAAGTATACGCCAAAACCCGTCCCACCGTGCTGTCTGCTGGGACACACAGGGGTCCCCGAGCTCGCGCGGACCAGTCCTATTGCATTGCGCAACTGGCGCATGCCCAATAGTGGCCCGGGAAGTGAAGCCGCAAACATTAATTTCATGATTGCAAGATCAGAGATTGTAGCTGCACCATCCAAGGGACAGGTGAGTGTACTTCTTTGAAAAGTCACCACCTACAGTATTTGTAGATGATGAGCATTTTTCGGGAATTGTGAGCATGACACCCTGCTTAACATATTTATCCCCACCCCCCAAAACAGCTTCTGGAGTCCCTGTGTAAGTTACCCCTAAAACCCTTACTACAGCAGTAATTGTATAGATAGTGACAATAATAAACAACCTTACAACTCCAACAACCCAAAGCCAGGTAAACTCAATAAACGTTATGAAGACAAACTGAACTTTCATCAAATCTGCGCAAGTTTCACGTACGAATGCTAATAACATCTGCGCAAGTTTCACGTACGAATGCAAATAAAATCTGCGCAAGTTTCACGTACGAATGCTAATAACATCTGCGCAAGTTTCACGTACGAATGCAAATAAAATCTGCGCAAGTTTCACGTACGAATGCTAATAACATCTGCGCAAGTTTCACGTACGAATGCAAATAAAATCTGCGCAAGTTTCACGTACGAATGCAAATAAAATCTGCGCAAGTTTCACGTACGAATGCTAATAACATCTGCGCAAGTTTCACGTACGAGTGCTAATAACATCTGCGCAAGTTTCACGTACGAGTGCTAATAACATCTGCGCAAGTTTCACGTACGAGTGCTAATAACATCTGCGCAAGTTTCACGTACGAATGCTAATAACATCTGCGCAAGTTTCACGTACGAGTGCTAATAACATCTGCGCAAGTTTCACGTACGAATGCAAATAAAATCTGCGCAAGTTTCACGTACGAATGCTAATAACATCTGCGCAAGATTAGACATATCAAGTATAACCATAGTAGCGCACGTGCTTGACTTACTTTTTTTGATGGCTTTTCGAATTCTCCTGTACTGATCGTGCTCCCTGGATTTGATGTCGGACCATCGCTTGCGCAGTTGATCCTTGCCCCTTCGTACGCCGAATTTCTGCTCCAGGGTGCTGACGATTGTAGTGAGAATCTTGTCCTTGCGCAAATTGGGTCGAGGGTAGGGGCCATTTTCCCCGTCGTAATCTTCCCTTTGTAGGATGTCCACCATCTCCACCATCTCTTCAAAGGCCATATTGGTGGCCTTATATCTGCTGCTGGATGCAGATGTGTTCGCTTCTTGGCTTTCCTCCGCGCTACTGGCTGAGAATGTGTCCGCCATCTTCATTAATTTATTCACCCACAATGCAACGAGGGGAAGCGGGGCGGGGAATACTCGTCAGGAGGAACGTCATGGGCGGGCGACGCGGAGGACGCAGGCGGACTTCCACGCGTGCGCAGTGTATATAAGGCTGTTTGAGGGCCCCACGTGTTCCCGAACGGAAGTAGCGAGCGCTCTGTACGAAGGTAAGTGTTTTCTAGGATGCATTACTGTGGTTTATTGGGTTTTGGGCCTGCATTTTTTAAGGATATGTGTGTGTTGCTGCCTGTGTGGATGTGTTGCTGCCTGTGTGTAGGGGTTGCTGCCTGTGTGTAGGGGTTGCTGCCTGTGTGTAGGGGTTGCTGCCTGTGTGGATGTGTTGCTGCCTGTGTGTAGGGGTTGCTGCCTGTGTGTAGGGGTTGCTGCCTGTGTGTAGGGGTTGCTGCCTGTGTGGATGTGTTGCTGCCTGTGTGTAGGGGTTGCTGCCTGTGTGGATGTGTTGCTGCCTGTGTGTAGGGGTTGCTGCCTGTGTGTAGGGGTTGCTGCCTGTGTGTAGGGGTTGCTGCCTGTGTGGATGTGTTGCTGCCTGTGTGTAGGGGTTGCTGCCTGTGTGTAGGGGTTGCTGCCTGTGTGGATGTGTTGCTGCCTGTGTGTAGGGGTTGCTGCCTGTGTGTAGGGGTTGCTGCCTGTGTGTAGGGGTTGCTGCCTGTGTGGATGTGTTGCTGCCTGTGTGTAGGGGTTGCTGCCTGTGTGTAGGGGTTGCTGCCTGTGTGTAGGGGTTGCTGCCTGTGTGGGTGTGTTGCTGCCTGTGTGTGGGTGTGTTGTGTAATGTTTGGTTAGAAAAACTGGATGTGCGTTTTTAGTAACATTTGTGTTTTTGGTCTTTTGTATTGCCATTACTAACAAAACAGAAACAAACATGTCAGCAGCCCAGTATAATCCATTCAAGGACCAGCAGTTCATGTCCGAATTCATTGCGCTCTACAGAAAAAATACCAACCTGTGGCAGCTCAAGAATCCTTTATATGGCAATAGGGATGTCCGGAAGGCAACACTGGGGCCACTTGTGGATTTTGTGAAGACTCAAGTCCCCAACGCAGACACCAAGTTTGTTGAAGCCAGAATTTCAAGTTTAAGGCACATGTACAAGCGGGAGCGCAAGAAGATTGAGGAATCAGTCAGATCAGGAGCAGCAGCAGAGAATGTTTATGTACACAAGCTGTGGTACTACAACCAACTGGCTTTTATAGGTGACCAGATGGAACCCAGGCAATCACTGTCCACTCTTCCCTCCACCCTTCCCTCCACTCTTCCCTCCACTCTTCCCTCCACCCCAGCTGAGGCTTCCACGGAAGGAGAAGACCCCTCCACCTTGGAGCAGGCTGATGCGCCCAGCTGGAGCCAGGTATATATTTAGTATCCCAAATTGTGATTGTGTGAATATTAATGGTGTAAACGTTAAAATGTGAAACAATTAACACCCTGAACTCTGAATTGTGAAAAAAGCTGACAAAAATTGCGCAAACTTCGAAAAAGTGTGGGTGCAACATATCGATACATATATAGTGTATACATACATCCAGTAGTGGCAAAAAATGCCTTATACAACATTGGTGATCTGCTTGGAAAATGCAGGGGTCCAAATGATAGCCTTTTGGATCTTTTTTAACAATTATCTGCTCCTTCATAAGTTTACAATTGGATGATTGAGGAGGCCATAAACCAAAAACCAGGTGTTTGATTTTTGTTTTTATTTGCACACAGGATGAGCTGACCCAGGATGATGCCGGGACAAGTGGTATGGAGGAGGAGGAGGACATGACCAGCGAGAGCCAGGAGGTGGCTGGGCCCAGCACGAGCCAGAGTGACAGCCAGACTGTCTTAAGAAGTGTACCTCCACCCCTGCCCTTACCCCCAAGAAGGCCCAGGAGGATGACCATTGTTGAGGAGGAATCACTCCAACTTATTAGGAAGGCGAGTGCGATTCTCGACAAACCCCCCATTCCAGAAGAGGCCTATGCCACCTACTTGGCCAGCAGGTTGCTGGAAATGGAGAAGGGCCAACGGCACCTGTGTGAGGGCCTCATATTTGAGGCTATTAAGGGGGGTTTGAGGGGTCAATTACGAGAATCCTCCTACCACAAGTCAGCCTCCAAGGAAGCGTGCAGGGAAGACTGCAGGGAAGAGTGCAGGGCAGCGTGGTGGGAAGAGTCGGAAGTGATTGCCTGGCTTCAGTCTGGTCTCACAGAAGACACAGGCTGTTGTAGTGCCACAGCTTGGGGACA
>CM053034.1:152065355-152221223 GCA_028564925.1 Lithobates sylvaticus
GTGCCACCTATCAGTGCCCATCAGTGACACCTATCAGTGCCCATCAGTGCCATCTATCAGTGCCATCTATCAGTGCCTATCAGTGCCATCTATCAGTGCCATCCATCAGTGCCCATCGGTGCCACCCATCCGTGCCACCCATCCATGCCACCCATCCGTGCCCATCAGTGCCATCTTTGCTGTGCCCATCAGTACCGACTTATCTGTCCCCACCAGTGCAGCCTATCAGTGCCCACCAGTGCAGCTTATCAGTGCCCACCAGTGCAGCCTATCAGTGCCTACCAGTGCCGCCTCATCAGTGCATATCAATGAAGCAGAAAAATTACCTGTTTGCAAAATTTTATAACAAACTATTAAACATGATTTTATTTTTTTTTTTTAAATTTTCCATCTTTTTTTTATTTGTTTAGCAAAAAATAAAAACCCCAGCTGTGATTAAATACCACCAAAAGAAAGCTCTATTTATGGGAAAAAAATGGTAAAAATGTTATTTGGGTACAGTGTTGTATGACCGAGCAATTGTCATTCCAAGTGCGTCAGCGCCAAAAGCTGAAAATTGGTCTGGTCACGAGGGGGGTTTAAGTGCAAAGTAATCAGGTGGTTAAGACCCATCTCCCTGCTCCCATTTGCCTCCAAGCTCATCGAACGCCTTGTCCATGACTGAATGATTCGCTACCTCACGGAAAACAACCTTCTCGACCCCCTACAGTCCACCTTCCGTCCACAACATTCTACTGAAAGCCCTACTAAAACTCACCAATGACCTACTAACTGCTAAAACCAATGGCCATTACTCCATACTCATACTCTTAGACCTCTCTGCTGCCTTCAACACAGTTGACCACATGCTCCTCCTCAGCAAGCAACACTCCCTTGGTCTCTGTGATTCTGTTTTATCCTGGTTCTCCTCCTACCTATCTCAGCGCACTTTCAGTGTCACTTACAACTCCCTCTCCTCTACTCCTCTTCCTCTCTCTGTTGGGGTACCCCAAGGCTCTCTCCTTGGGCCCCTCCTATTCTCGCTCTATACCTCTTCCCTGAGCCAGTTGATAACCTCCCATGGCTTCCAATACCACCTCTACGCCGATGACACCCAGATCTATCTCTCCACTCCTCAACTCACCCCCTCGATCTCCTCACGGATCTCAAACTTACTGAATGACATCTCGGTATGGATGTCACACCACTTTCTCAAACTCAATCTTTCTAAAACTGAGCTTGTAATATTTCATCCTTACCGGTCCCCCCCTATGACTTTACCATTTACCATCAACAGCACAACCATTGGTCCCTCCACACATGCCAGGGTGCTGGGTGTCATCCTTGACTCAGACCTCTCCTTCAGCCCCCACATCCAACCACTGGCTAAATCCTGCCGCCTTAACCTCCGCAACATCTCCATCTTCCTGACTAATGACACCACAAAGCAACTTATTCACTCCTTGACTACTGCAACTCTCTCCTTAATGGCCTACCATTACGCAGGCTATCCCCCTTCAGTCTATTTTGAATGCATAATCGATCTGTGACTGCTGCCCTTCTCTGCCAATCCCTTCACTGGCTTCCCCTATCCCACCGTATAAAATTCTAAATGCTAACTACAACATACAAGGCCATCCACAACACCGCCCCCAGCTACATCACCAACCTCATCTGCAGATATCGCCCAAATCGTCCCCTCTGTTCCTCCCAGGACCTCCTGCTTTCTAGCTCCCTTGTTATCTCCTCTCATGCTCATTTTCAGGACATCTCCAGAGCCTCTCCCATCCTCTGGAATTCCCTGCCCCTGTATATCCGATCAGCCCCCAACCTGTCCACCTTTAGGAGATCCCTGAAAACTCACTTATTCAGGGAAGCCTATCCCACACCCACCTAACAACCCCATCAAATCATTCACTGCATCTATTACCTTTTGTACCACCACCCCCTCCCTTTAGAATGTAAGCTCTACGAGCAGGGCCCTCCTGTCCCTTCTGTATTGTACTGTAATTGTGCTGTCCCCCCTCTACATTGTAAAGCGATGCATAAACTGTTGGCACTATATAAATCATTAATAATAATAATAATAATAATAATAATAATTCAGTGTGTTTTGTTGTGATTAGCTGTGATTGGTCAGATCTAATCATATTGTACAGATGGGCTGTGATTGACACTGTCTGTTTCATCCAATCAGTGTAACCAATCACAGCTAGCATATAATAATAATCCATCAATTGTTTACAATTGTCATGTGATCTGCTGTGATTGGTCAGAGCAATCACATGGTCCCGGCAGTGAGATGGTACATTGATCAGTCATTATTGTGTCTGGTGACAGATCATGCCACAGCGCGGCCCCACGGCCGTGCACAAGGCATGATCTGGGAGGACGTCATATGACATCCACCTGGATCAACGACTGTCCCACCCTGCTGTCAATTGACAATGGGCTGAGAGTGAAGGTGTTAAGGGTTTTTTGCCTTTCTCTGGATCAACCATGGGTATACAATTCTGTCTATGAGGGTTTTCAATTTGTTAGTTATTAATTTTTCGTCTGTTGGTTGAACTACAGAAAAGTATTTTTCACCCTGACTAACTATTTAAATCTATCTGTACTTTTGTACTTTTTTGTATTGCTATAATACATTTATGCTGAGTTGCATTGATTGCATAATGAACTGAACTGTGGCAACTTGAACTTTGGGTTAAAGGAAAACATCAACAAAGAGAGGATTTTATTGTATTTTATTATTATACCTAGACCTACGGAAAAACAAACTGGATCAGACAGATCAGTATTTATTGTGGAAGATTGATTGACACGCTTGAAACTTAAGAGTGTATTGGATTTTGAAACCTTGCTGAACTGTGTCTGAACCGCTTCAAATTGCAAGTTTGGATTTTCAAGAGTTAGTCTTTAGCTGAAGTGAACTCTTAGCAGCATTTTTACCATAGCACAGCAGGAGGCCTTACTGTCTTTCTTGTTCTCTTAAACAACCAGACATACACATTACACTTTACACATTACACTTTATTGGCTGCTACAGTGACCATAGAAAGATGGCAGATATACACAGACTGGAAGAAATAGGTGAACGCAGCCGGAAGTTGGGCCTTCACTGCAGCCAGCCCACTGAGAAAGTGCAGTAGGAAACCAGCTGTGAAGCTGCAAGGCTTCATTGCCTGTTTGCCTTCCCCAAGATTCTGTCGCCAGCACCTGAGAACCGATTTAAGAATCAGCTGGGGTGAGGACACCGTGGGATCCCTGGACAGGCAACTGCCCTAGTAGTAAAAGTCAGCAGCTACAGCATTTGTTGGTGGGGGGCTGGAAATCCGCTATAAAAGGGACCTCAGCCTAAAAAGTGGTGAGAAACATGTCCCATCCAGGACTATTTTCTGGAGCACTGTACAGGGGTCATGTTTTATTTAACTTTCTTTGTATTGTAGTCCGTCCAATAATCTACAGGTGCAGAAATTCTTTTAAATGCATCAACATCCTTTTCATCAGATTTACAGCAATATACAAGCACACAAATTTATTTCTTACCATGCTTCATTGTGCCACAAGCACTTATAATGTTTTGTATTTCTCTTGGAAGTGAAATGCAAGGCAACTGACAGTAACACATTTTAAAAATGAGAAAAAAATGATTTGAAATATCCTTTGTGCTTTTCCTGACAGATAGAATAAACAGCAGTGTTAACAAATATAAAGACATTTATGTTCTGTTGAGAATGCAGCAAACAAATCACTAACTGGAATGAACTAGAGCAGAAGAACATTGAATATGGCCTTGAACATCACACATCATTAAATCTCAGTATTATTCTTACACAAGAATGCAGTTTGCATAGGAAGAGGCGTATGTAGGTGCACTTATATAAGTAGGTGTGCTGCATTACATCTTTGAGAATATTTAAATAACACAAATATGGCCAAGAGACACTTGCAGAGTCTAGAACATTAGTCAACAGCAAGGACACAGTAAATTTAAATCTAATGCCTCGTACACACGTACGGACTTTTGCCGGCGGACCTAAGTCCAGCGGACAATCCGCTGGACTTTCCGGCTAGGTCCGCTGGACTTTCCGAGGGTGTGGACTTGCCCACACACGCACGGACTTGTCCAGCGGATAATCCGCCGGCCAAAAGTCCGCGGGACTTTTGAAAATGAACGGACTTGCCCACACACGGAGCAGTCCGTTCATTTCGAACGTAACTTCAGGTTACGTAGCTAGCGTAGGCAGTTACTGCCGCCGCGCTAGCTCCGTGACCTGGCATGGATTTAAAGGGAATCCCCACGCCGAAAAAACGGCGTGAGGGTTCCCCCCAAATCCATGTCAGACCCTCATCCGAGCACGCAGCCTGGCAGGCCAGGAAAGGGGTGGGGACGAACGAGCGCCCCCCCCCCCTCCTGAGCCGTACCAGGCCGCGTGCCCTCAACATGGGGGGTGCCCTGGGGAAAGGGGGGCCGTGCGGCCCCCCAACCCCAAAGCACCTTGTCCCCATGTTGATGAGGACAAGGGCCTCTTCCCGACAACCCTGGCCGTTGGTTGTCGGGGTCTGCGGGCGGGGGCTTATCGGAATCTGGGAGCCCCCTTTAATAAGGGGGCCCCCAGATACCGGCCCCCACCCTATGTGAATGAGTATGGGGTACGATGTACCCCTACCCATTCACCTAAGGTGTAAAATGTAAAGTAAAAAAAAACACCCACACTTTTGAAAAAATAGTTTATTGCACTGCTCCGGGGGTCTTCTTCCGTCTTGGGGGTCTTCTCGCCGGACTCCCCCGCCATTTACCAAGCTCTTTTACCGAGCGAGGGGAGTCCGGCTACCTTCTTCGTCGTCGCCGCCGTCTGGGGGTCTCGATCCGCCTTCGGGGGTCTTCTTCCGTCTTGGGGGTCTTCTCGCCGGACTCCTCCCCTCTCTTCTGCTCTTTTACCTAGCTCTTTCACGAGGGGAGGTGTCCGGCTACCTTCTTCGTCGTCGCCGCCGTCGTCTGGGGGTCTCGATCCGCCTTCGGGGGTCTTCCGGGGGTCTCTTCTGTTCTTGCGGCGGTCGTCGTCTTCCGCGCCGCCGGCGCCTTCTTCTTCTTCTTGTCCTCCTTCTTGTCCTTCTTGTTCTTCTTCTTCTTCCGATGTTGACCCGACGCTCTCTCTGGCCGGAATGCCTGTGCCGCTCTGAGCTCGGACTTATATAGGGACATGGGCGACAGGGTCACATGTTCATGTCACATGGTGACCCCGCCCCCTTGCGATGTCACAGTCCCAGCATCCTCCGGGACTGTGACAACACAAGGGGGCGGGGTCACCATGTGACATGTGCATGTGACCCTGTCGCCCATGTCCCTATATAAGTCCGAGCTCAGAGCGGCACAGGCATTCCGGCCAGAGAGAGCGTCGGGTCAACATCGGAAGAAGAAGAAGAACAAGAAGGACAAGAAGGAGGACAAGAAGAAGAAGAAGGCGCCGGCGGCGCGGAAGACGACGACCGCCGCAAGAACAGAAGAGACCCCCGGAAGACCCCCGAAGGCGGATCGAGACCCCCAGACGACGGCGGCGACGACGAAGAAGGTAGCCGGACACCTCCCCTCGTGAAAGAGCTAGGTAAAAGAGCAGAAGAGAGGGGAGGAGTCCGGCGAGAAGACCCCCAAGACGGAAGAAGACCCCCGAAGGCGGATCGAGACCCCCAGACGGCGGCGACGACGAAGAAGGTAGCCGGACTCCCCTCGCTCGGTAAAAGAGCTTGGTAAATGGCGGGGGAGTCCGGCGAGAAGACCCCCAAGACGGAAGAAGACCCCCGGAGCAGTGCAATAAACTATTTTTTCAAAAGTGTGGGTGTTTTTTTTTTACTTTACATTTTACACCTTAGGTGAATGGGTAGGGGTACATCGTACCCCATACTCATTCACATAGGGTGGGGGGCCGGTATCTGGGGGCCCCCTTATTAAAGGGGGCTCCCAGATTCCGAAAAGCCCCCGCCCGCAGACCCCGACAACCAACGGCCAGGGTTGTCGGGAAGAGGCCCTTGTCCTCATCAACATGGGGACAAGGTGCTTTGGGGTGGGGGGGCCGCACGGCCCCCCTTTCCCCAGGGCACCCCCCATGTTGAGGGCACGCGGCCTGGTACGGCTCAGGAGGGGGGGGGGCGCTCGTTCGTCCCCACCCCTTTCCTGGCCTGCCAGGCTGCGTGCTCGGATGAGGGTCTGACATGGATTTGGGGGGAACCCTCACGCCGTTTTTTCGGCGTGGGGATTCCCTTTAAATCCATGCCAGGTCACGGAGCTAGCGCGGCGGCAGTAACTGCCTACGCTAGCTACGTAACCTGAAGTCACGTGCTAAATGAACGGACTTGCCGATGAGCGGCAAGTCCGTTCATTTCAAAAGTCCCGCGGACTTGCCCACTAACGGCGGGATTGTCCGCTGGACTTCCAAGTCCAGCGGATAATTTGAGAACAAAACCTGAAACTTTAGTCCGCCGTACTTTGGCGCCAAAAAGTCCGCCGGCGCCCACACACGAGGGGATTATCCTCTGGACTTCAGTCCAGAGGATAATCCCGCGGGATTGTCCCTTCGTGTGTACGCGGCCTAAGAGGTACTCTGAATTGTATGAGTTTTAGTGAAGGTAAATTAATGGGAAAATGAAAATGTCTGTGTCAGTGGTCTTGAAGATAGTTATTGAATACAAAACAGCCAGATAAAAATATGTAAATATGTGGGAAAACAGGCAAGTTTTGTTGCTGCACAAAATATACAAAAAAAAAAAGGATTAAACTTGGTCAAACTTGGTCAAGTGTAGCTTAATTTGAAAACCAAAAAAATGAATTTGCAATAAATATAAGTGAATTCAACTGCCAAAACAGGTTGTATGTTAATAAGTTATATCAACATTTTCAGGTTTATATAGCTGCATAAGTTCTGGCCGAAAAATATGACTTTTAAGATAAAAATACACTAATGTCTTGTACACACGGTCGGACATTCCGACCACAAAATCTGTCGGATTTTTTTTCGATGGATTTTGTCCGAAACTGGTGTTGCATACACACGGTCGGACAAAGCTGTCAGAAAATCCGATCGTTCGGAACGTGGTGACGTACGTTGCGTACGACGGAACTACGTAGAGGCTAGTAGCCAATAGCTTTGGTCTCGTAATTTGATCTGAGCATGCGTGGCACTTTGTCCGTCGAAATTCTCTACAAACGATTGGAAAAAGTCAGATCGGATTTTGTTGTCGGAAAATTTTAGGTCCTGTTCTCAAATATTTTCTGTCTGAATTTCCAACGAAAAAAAGTCCAATAGAGCCCACACACAAACGGATTTTCCGACAACATAATCTGATCGGACCTTTTCCGGCGGTATTTCTGACCATGTGTACGGGGCATTAGATTACTCATGCCTTGTGCAATGTAACAAACGTATGCTGTAAACTATGCCTAGTATTCTGTTTGTGCAGCAACATTTTCTTACTTTGTGAAGTTCCTGCACATCGCAGCCATCTCCAGTGTGGGCATCTGAAGCCACAATGTCCTTCTTCCTGGATTTCATGCATGCTGGCAACCCAGCATGCACCTGCCAATCTCGCGCATGTGCAGTGTGGTGCAATCTTGGTCAGCTTGTCATGCCAAGCTTACTAAGATTTTCCATAGACGCCAATGTTAAATGTTACGGGAGCAGTGTTATGCCAAGTTGACCAAGATTTCCCATAGCCACAGATGTTAAATGTTATTGGAGCAGTGCCATGCCAAGCTGACAAAGATCTCCCAGGAGCCAATGCAAAACCTAAAAGGACATACGGCTCCGCTGCCCCTAAAGGAGGAAGTGAAATTAGATTTAGGCATAAAACAGGTAAGTGAACAGAAAAAAAATAATAATAAACTGACAATTCATTTTAAGGATGCACATTAGTACTGCATTATGAGGAGTGAAAAATGTGGGTGGAACTCCACTTTAAGCTGAACTCGAAGCAAGTACAAAAAAAACAAAACAAATAACTTTAATCCATTTATGCATTTGTTAAAAGAGAAGCATTAACAGTCTTATTCAATACGTTTTGTTCATGCTTTTTATTATTTTATAGCATATACTAAGCTGATAACACTTATTTTTCATCTGTCTTATTTTTAGAACATTTTTTTTTTTTTTTTGCATAACTGAATTTATATAATTTGTTGAAAGATTCCCATAAAGAAAAAAAAAATACAGTCATAATGTTGCAGCGGAAATGAAATATCAAGCTAATGCTGGTCAAAACTTGTAATATAGTAGGTAATACAGGCATGCAAGTATAAAAGACACTCAAATTCAGCACTGTATTTATTTTTATTTTTTTATATAGGTATTTATTTTTTACAACTAGTGTAACTACGGTACCTGAATTTGACTTGTGATTGTGACCCTCTGTACTAAAGAACTGGGAAAGGGAGGGGCAGCCCTGGAAGCCAATGAAGTGTGCTACATGCAAATATGCTGACAAAAAACATGATTATCAGAGGACAGAGCAGAATGCACCAAGCAATGAATTTTTCAGTCCACTGCTTCTGTTTTATTGTCTAATGAGCAGGATGAAGATTGAGAAAGGACACCACTGTAATAATTTATTTAACATGAAAGTTGGTGTCATACACTTAGATGGAGTGTGTGGTAGAGCTTTGTAAATCATATGACTGGATAGACAGGGATATATATCCTTTGGTACAAAAAAAATCATATTATAAAGTATATATCATCAGCGTATTTAGATGTTTGCCTGGAGTTTAGCTTTAAATAATAAAAAAAAAAGAACAGAAAAGGCATGAGATAAGAGAAAACAAAAATGAAAGGTGAGGCAAAGAGTTGTTAAAGTGTATGCCAAGGCAAAATGAAAAAAAATAAACATATTTCAAACATCTCTGTAATACGTGAACATTTTCCTTTTGGGCTCTTGTACACTGGGCATAAAAAAAAAACACTGCTTTTACAGGCATTTTTTTTTTTTCAGCAAACGCACCTCTATGTTAGCCTATGTGGCTATGTACACAAAGGCATTTAGAGGTATATTCAAAAAGGAGCATTTAAAGGCTGAAAAAAAACATCCCTTGTACATTTAGACGGCTTTCACACCAAGCCGCCTATAGCGTCGGCAGTAGAACTTATTTAGTAGTAGTATTTATTTAGCAGTAGTATTTTTAGCAGCGTTTTACCGTCGGATTTGCGGCGCATTTCGCCCACTAGCGGGGTGCTTTTACCCCCCCCCCCACTAGAGGCCAAGAAAGGGTTAAAACCGCTCAAAATACACTGCAAAAGCAGCGTTTTGCCGGCGGTATTACAGCGCTGCCCCATTGATTTCAATGGGGAGCAGCGATGGAGGAGCTCCTTTACCGCTCCAAAGAAGCTGCTGGCAGGACTTTTCCTGACGTCCTGCCAGCGCACCTATAACAGAAACAGAAACAGAAAAATAACTGTAATTGTTTTAGAAATATAGTGTGCTCCCATCTTCCACTTTTGCATGACGACACAAGGGGGTTTATTTATTAAGGGCAAATAGACTGTGCATTTGCAGTCACACTCATTGTTCCCAGAGCTTAGTGAATGTGGTGAAGATTCACTTTGTAAAGAATACCCAATCAAATGCAAGGGAAAAACAGCATTTTTGTTTTGCGCATGATTGGATGATGGAAATAAGCAGAGATCCCCACATTTACTAAGCTCTGGTGAAAGTTTATTTGCCTGTAGTAAATCAACCCCAATGTATTTTTGGCTTTGAGTTCCAAATCAAGTGTTGTTAGCCCTGTCTACATAATTTCTGATGCACTGCAAAGCACTCCTCTTATTTATCTCCACATAATAGATATTTTTTGTGCTTTTACCCGCCTGCTGACTGCTCACAGTAAATATACTGTGAGTGGGCAGCATGTGCTGGTACAATCACGCACCTGCACATCACTGGATAGTGGGCCAAACCCACGTCTGCTGTGTCTACCAGACACAGAGCATTTCAGCTCCCGATACCCGGACACTTAGAGCGACTGGGGTATCACGTGATTGCTATGTAATCACATGGTCACAATATAAACACAACTGTTATGAATGGGTTTCATTCATAACAGCTGTGTTTAGTATTGTGATGCAGCGATTGGCCCACAGCTATCACATGATACCTGGGCCAATCCCAGCACCCTGTGCCATGAGATAGCTGTGGGCCAATCACAGCACACAATAACAATCATAATTTCCAAACCTTTCCGATCATCACTGTAACAGCAATCAAGGTGTAAAAAAAATCCCGGTTCACTATGGTGACACTGAACTACTCTGATAAATGTAAAAAAAAAGTAAGACATACATTTACATTTTTTTTTTTTTTTTAAATGTAATTAAAAAATTAATTAATTCATTTATTTTAACATACTGTCACTAGTCATTTTAACTGACCACACCAATCATACTGTATGATGATGCTGTACTGCACCAATGACAGTATGTAAAAAAAATGTGGATAAAACAAATTTTATTTAATCTCTTCATTTTCCAAAAACATTTTGACAAACACTTTTAACTTCAAAAAAATTTACAGCCTCTTATTAATTACCTCAGATTCAATCTACTTTCCAAAAAGGTGTCATTTGGGGGGGTATTTGTATTGCCCTGCCATTTTAAGGTCATCATGACAAGAGATATGCTATCAGAACATCAGGATTTATCAATTTTGAAATGTACACCGAGCAACATTATAAACACAACACTTTTGTGTTTGCCCCTATTTATCATGAGCTAAACTTAAAGTTCTACAACGTTTTCTATGTACACAAAAGGTCTATTTCTCTCAAATATTGTTTACAAAACTGCTTAAATCTATTTTAGTGAGCACTTCTCCTTTGCTGAGATAATCCATCCACCTCACAGGTGTGGCATATCAAGATGCTCATTGGACAGCATGATTATTGCACAGGTGTGTGCCTAAGGCCCCTTTCACACTGGGGCGGTGTGGGCGCCGGCGGTAAAACTGGGCTATTTTTAGTGCCGCTTTACCGTTGATTTAGCGCCACTATTCGGCCTCTAGCGGGGTAGTTTTAACCCCCGCTATTGGCCGAAAAAGGGTTAAAAACGCCCACAAAGCGCCGCTGCAGCTTTGCCAGGCTTTCACACTGGAGACATAACAGCAGCTGTTTCAGGGCGCTTTGCAGGCGCTATTTTTAGTGCTGTAGTGCCTGCAAAGCACCCCAGTGTGAAAGGGGTCTTAGGCTGGCCACAATAAAAGGCCACTCTAAAATGTGCACCCCCATTTGCCTCACGCAGTGCAGCACATCTCCTTCGCATTGAATTGATCAGGTTGTTGATTGTGGCATCTGGAATGTTGGACCATTCCTCTTCAATGTCTGTGCGAAGTTGCTCGATATTGGCAGGAACTGGAACACACTGTCGTATATGCCAAACCAGAGCATCCCAAACCTGCTCAATGGGTGACATGTCCGGTGAGTATGCTGGCCATGCAAGAACTTGGATGTTTTCAGCTTCCAGGAATTGTGTGCAGATCTTTGCAACATGGGGCCGTGCATCATCCTGCTGCAACATGAGGTGATGGTCGTGGATGAATGGCACGACAATGGTCCTCAAGATCTCGTCATGGTATCTCTGTGAATTCAAAATGACATCAATAAAATGCACCTGTGTTCATTGTCCATAGCATATGCCTGCCCATACCATAACCCCACCGCCACAATGTGCCACTCGATCCACAACGTTGACATCAGCAAACGGCTCACCCACACAACGTCATACACGCTGTCTGCCATCTGCCATGCACAGTGAAAACTGGGATTCATCCGTGAAGAGAACACCTCTCCAAAGTGGCAGATGCCATAGAATGTTTGCACACTCAAATCGGTTCCGGCAATGAACTGAAGTGAGGTGATTTACTGGCGATATTGTGCTAAAAATAGTGCCTGCATAGTGCCTGTAAAGAGCCTTTCCTCCTCCTCCAGTGTGAAAGCTGAGTGCTGGTTTACTTTAACCCCTTCCCTACCCGCCAATAGACATATGACATCCACAGATGGGATCTCCCATCCTGGGCGGGATCGCCTGCAAAGCGCACCAGTGTGAAAGGGTCTTAGGCAGGCCTTAGCTTGCCGGCGTTACTTAGGACGTGCGTGTGCCCACCGCGTGACTGAGCAGCCAATGCGTGTTCCCGCCCTTCCCTGCCAGTGACATTTATACAGTAATTAGTGCATTTTTATAGCACTGTTCGCTGTGTAACTGTGAATGGTCCCAAAATAGTGTCAAAAGTGTCCAATATGTCCGCCACAATGTCACAGTCACAATAAAAAAATCGCAGATCACCACCATTACTAGTAAAAAAAAAAATAATAAAAATTCCATAAATCTATCCCCTATTTTGCAGGCGCTATAAATTTTGTGCAAACCAATCAATATCGCTTGTTGCAATTTTTTTTACCAAAAATATGTAGAAGAATACATATCGGCCTAAACTGAGAAAAAAATTGGGATATTTATTATAGCATAAAGTTAACTATTGTGTTTTTTTAAACTTGTCGCTCTTCTTTTGTTTATAGCGCAAAAAATAAAAAATGCAGAGGTGATCGAATAGCACCAAAAGAAAAAAGAAAACTCTATTTGTGGGGGGGGGGGGGGGGATGATAAAAAGTCATATGGGTACAGTGTTGCATGACCACGCAATTGTCATTCAAAATGTTACAGCGCTGAAAACTGAAAATTGGCCTGGGCAGGAAGGGAGTGAAAATGTCCTGTATTGAAGTGGTTAACTTAATGTATGTGATGTTGAATTATACATATTGTTGTTAAAACAAAAAAAAATATTTGTGTTAATTACTTTGCAAGGTGAACAAATCAATTATCAGAAAATAAAGGCATATTAGACTAACTACAAAAAAATCATAGCTTTTTGCTGTATAAAATAACGGTCTTAACATTTGGTTTGGAGCCTTTGGGGTTTCAGTGCTGGAGATCCTGTGGCTTTTTCAAGCAGAGTGATAAATTGTTATCAAAATAGAACTGAATTTTAATGTGTCTACTGGCACATAAAATATGGTTCGAAGACCACCTGTAAAATATATCTCTTAGGATTCTGTGCACTATAAAAAATGAGTCTGTTTGGACTTAGGAGGCCGTTGAAATGAAAACGCCAGCACACAGAGGACAACACATCAATCTAAATTGTTACCTGCAGGTTAAAGTTGTCATATGTATGTTTTTTTTTCTGTAAAATTACACCATAATGCACTAAAGTATTATATCTGACAAAATTCATTTTTGTATTTTTTATTTCTGTAGCTCACTTATATTTCATTATATGTGTTCTTTTCAAAGTCAAAAGATTACATATTATTAATACATGAATTGTTCCACACTGCATGATCAATCCTCTTTTCTAAATTCAGATCAAGGATCAGCACACATCCTTATCTTTTTAATATTCCCATTAGATTAGCAGTAAAGCAAACACAAAAAGGAAGCACGGAAAGATAAACAAAAAAGATAACAGATTGATAAGTAGGAAGATAGCATGAGACAAGACAGACCATCTAAGAAGAAGGAAGGTGACAGACTATGCGTTTTATGCTCCTAGTACTGAATACTAACAAAAGAGAGTTTCACATTTTTTGCATTAAATATGCAATAAATGTAGTTAAAACATGCACATATGCCCTATCTAAAGTTCATATACATCACTGGCTTAAAAAAATATGTTTAGTATTGTAGAGCAAATTAGGAAATAATGATTAAACATGGGGACTCACTGAGACCTATTCTTCAAATAATAAATAATATTATAAATAATATATTGAGCAAAAACCTAAGAAATCTACTCAGATGTATCGAAAAGGCAAAAATGACTGTATGTCTTGTATCAATCACAGTGCTTTAAAATAAAGTGTGTAGGGATGTTTGTAGAGCATAACTTTTTGGAAATTGGATAAGTTGATTGCTTTATCTAGCTCCTTTAAAAAAATGTAACTGGTGGATAGTAAAATATTTGGTGCTAGCAATACATGTCTGGACAAGAAATGAGTGACTCAATGTGGCTAACTCAATTTCATTGTGAAAACAATGATTTGCGCCTTTGGCCAAATTTTCTCAACATTAGCTTTTAATTTTGCTCCTGCTCCTTTTCAGGTGACAAGCTTCATGCAATTTTTAAAGGCGCAGTTTGCCGCAATTGCCACAATGCTGATATAGGACTATCACGCCAAATCCCATTGAGTTTGGGGTGCCATTGGAGGATAGATGCACCTAAACATGCACTGTGTGTTGTGCTGTGATTGCCATGCAATTTGTGATTGCGGACAGAATTACGGCGATCTGATCAGGGTTTAGTGAACTTCAAAGGATTTCGGATGCCAAAGCAGAACCCTATTTAAATCAATTGGAAGCCAAAATCTGTCAAATCCAAAATGCCCATTTTCTAAGCTAAAAGCCTGAGGAACATGTACCAGTACGATTTTTTTTTCATTGGGCCTCAAGCAGTGATTTCTTTTAACCTCCCTGGCGGTAATCCTGAGTCTGGCTTGAGGTGGAACTTCAGTACCATAAGCGGTAACCCCGAGCCAGACTCGGGATGGCATTGCAGGATACAGGGGAAGTTACTTACCTTGTCCCCTGGATCCTGTGATGTCTCCCCGCTGTGTGTGCGAGCTCCTCCGCTCGAGTCACACAGTGCCGAGTGCCGCTGAGCTACGTTCCCTGTGACGTTACGACGCACGGGAGCAGAGATCGTCGCAAAATTCAAACACAATACACATACAGTACTGTAATCTTACAGATTATAATACTGTATAAAAAAGTACACACCCCCTTTGTCCCTAGTGGTCTGTCCAGTGCCCTTCATGTAGTTTTATATTATAAATACAGTTTTTTTTCTGCCTGGAAACTGGAGATTGTCCATAGCAACCAAAAAGTGTCCCTTTATGTCAAAAGTGGTTTTAGACCAGCTAGAAAACATTGATAATAAATTAGAATCACAATTCATCATCAAACACTAAATCTAATGACAGCAACAATTCTGCAACTGAGCAAATTTCAGTGTTTTTGATTTGATTACATTATTGAATAATTTTTATAGTTATTTATTATATTATAATTTATGATTTTGTGTTTCAAACTTTATCATACCCGGGATGTCTACTAGACTCTGGTTTGGACAGCTATAAGTGAGTTATTCCTAAGAATTGCAGGCCTAAAATATAAAACGCCAAATTTCCATGCAAAATAATTGTACCTCTTTTGGTACAAAATTCCTGACATAATCATACCGCCAGGGAGGTTAAAGCACATGCCCTCAACATGGGTAGAGTTGAGCTGAACAACCCCCGGTTTGCTTTGCGTCAGAACTCTCAAACATCGCAAAAGTTTTGACCCGGACCACCAACCCTATTAAAGTTTATATAACCTGAACCTGAAAAATACAAAGTGCCCACTTTGAAGGCTTATATGCAAGTTATTCAACATAAAAAGGGTATGGGGGCCGGGTACTGCCCTGGGGGACATGTATTAATGCAAAAAAAAAATGTTTAAAATAATTGTTTTCACAAATTAAAAATTACTTTAAATATAGTGCCTGGGGGTCCCCTCAGTCTGCCTGTAAAGTGGCACATCTGTACCATGTATAGAATCTGCTGCAGCAAAACTGACATTTATAAATAAAGAAAATTACATTTAAATTGCCGGCAATACAACACCATTGTGGGCAATATAAAAATGTAAAATAAAAAATGGGGTTGGTGCCCCCCCCCCTTTGGGTCTGGTATGGGTTTTAAGGGGAACCCCATGCCAAAATAAAAAAAAAAAAAACACTGCAGCAAGGTCCCCCCCGAACAATACTAGGCCACATGCCCTCAATATGGGGGGTGCTTTTGGGCAGGGGGGTCTCACTTGGGTGGCATCACTGGTTGCTAAGGATTCAAGCAACTACCACTTCCTTACCACTGAAAGCAAGGAAGCTGTCATGTATCATAGCAGTATTTGTACTGCTACTATACATGATGTTGGCTTCCACTGAATGAGTTCAGTACTGTCGTTTGGATGAACACTGAACAGCCAAAGGTTCAGACCAAACTTTGAGCTCATCCCTAGTGGAGACAGGGTCATGGTAACACAATGACACTTCAGTCGTACCAAGTGGCATCATTTATTATTTAGGCCTAATTCATCAATGTACTTGTCAGTAAACTGTTCCCCAGCTATTATTCCTTGAAAATATTGGTCCGTGGGCAAATGCTGTGCTATGACCATTTTTGTAATGGGGTCCTTCTTTATTAAAGGAGCTTTGAATGTGATCATATTTTTAGATGTGCCCAATGTCTTGCAGGATGCATGTACAAACTTCCAAAACCAGAAATGACTTTACCTATGAATTTATTTATAAAGGGTGACTTAATCCATGCTACCATCAATCTTTGTATGTAATTCTTGCCTAAAACTCCCATTAGAATAACTGAAACTTCTTTAAAATGTTTTTATTTATTTATTTTTTAGTTAATTCAACACCCTTTTTTAGTCTTTAATTTTCATGAATTCCCTATTTATTATGCAATAACTGTTTAAATGTACATTTGTTTCATTAACCTAAACATATTTTAGAAGTAATTAATAAACTTAAGCACTAGCTTTTGATTTATACAATAATAAAATAAAGAAACAAAATTGATCTTTACATTATATTAATTAAGCTTTCCAAATTTTCATCTAGGTAATAAAGTGTGTTTAAACTGTGAATAACATTTTTGTTAAAATATGTTCATGGAGAGCTTCTTGTATTCAATACATCATTCATCATATCCATGTATTTTATTTTATAAAAATATTTGCATATCCATGCACTCATACAGTACCTAAAATACTTCAATATTTTGTTTTGTTTCTTTTTCTCTTCTTGTTGGATTGCCAGTCAAACACAACTGAAATCTTTATAAATTTATAAAAATACTAAAACATTTTGTCAGTACTGCATTTAGGTCATGGTATTAAAGAGTTATTATTATTTTTCAGGAATTATATATCGCTAACAGTTTACACAGCTGTTTGCAACATGGTGGCAGGCACTGTAGTTACAATACAATTGAATACATGAGGAATCAGAGGGCCCTGCTCATTGGAGCTTACAATTTAAAACAGAGTGTCAAGTAATACAAAAGGTAATAACTGAGGAATGATCTGATGGATAAACTAAAATAATAGTTGTTAAGTGGGGCAGGGTAGGCTTCTCTGAAGAGAAGGGTTTTCAGGAATTGCTTAAAAGTGGACAGATTTGGAGATTGGTCAGAGAGATTGGGATAGGGAGTTCAATAAGATAGGAAAGGTTCAGGAGAAGTCCTGGAGGCAAACATAGGAGGAGGTGACAATAGAAATAGAGAGCAGGTGGTCTTGGGATGAATGAAGAGAATTATTTGGCTAGTATTTTGAGACTAGGTCAGTGATGTAACAGGAGGAAGACTTGTGTTGTGGATGACTTTGCAAGTTGGGAGAGTTGTCAGAGAGTAGTAGCAGACACTGAACGGTTGGTACGATGGATAAGTCTCGCAGCAGCATTCATGATGGACTGAAGAGAGGATAGCCTATGTAAAGGTAAGCCACTGAGAAGGAGTTAATTAGAAGCCTAGAAGTGAGAAAAAAACAGGGAGTTAATTAGAAGCTTTGCGGTGTCATTGATTAGGAAGGAGAGTATTTTGGAGATGTTACATAGGTTGAGGCAACAAGCTTTGGACAGTGATTGGATTTTGGACAGTGATTGGATGTGGGGCTAGGTGTAATCCTGGAAGTCCAGGATTACACCTAGAACCCTGGCATGCAGGGACGGGTTGATAGTTGTGCCATCGATCTTGACAGAGAAGTGAGGGGAAGGGGCACATGGGGGAGGAAATATTATGAGCTTGGTTTTGGAAAGATTGCGTTTGAGGAAATAGTGTGACATCCAGACTGATGTCTGTTAGTAAATTAGTGATGCCTGAGAAGACTGAAGGAGTGAACTGAGGGGTAGAGAGATAGACGTGTCATCAGCATAGAAATGGTATTGAAAGTCATCAGAGGCTATAAGCTGACCCAGGGAGGAGGTATAGATTGAGAATAGGAGAGGTCTAAGAACAGAATCTTGAGATGCCCCGACAGAAAAAGGAAGAGGAGAGGGGGAAGTATCATTTTAAAGCGGAGCTCCACCCTAAAGTGGAACTTCCGCTTATCGGATTCCTCCCCCCTCCGGTGCCACAATTGGCACCTTTCAGGGGGAGGGGGGTGCAGATACCTGTATAATACAGGTATATGCACCCACTTCCGGGACTAGCATCCCCGCCCATATCCGAGGATATCCAAGGATGCCCCGTTGTGTCTTGGGAAACACAGTTCCCAGTACACAACGGGGACCAATAGAGACGGGCAGTGAAGACGTTGCGTCTTCACTTCCTGATTCCCTGACAGAGGATGGCAGCGGGGCAGCGAGAGACGAGCGATCGCTTGTCACATTCTGCTGACACCGCTGGAACCTGGAACAGGTAAGTGTCCATTTATTAAAAGTCAGCAGCTGCAGTATTTGTAGCTGCGGACTTTTAATATTTTTGGTGCGGGTGAAGCTCCGCTTTAAGTGATCGTAGAGGGCAAAGAGGATCGTAGCTTATTAAGACTGGTGGAATCCAGTGATGGCTTTTTAAGTATGGGGGTGATTAGTACATATTTTATAGAGTTGGGGGAGATGCCAGAAGAGAGGGAGAGTTTGAAGATGTGAGTTAGAGAGTGTAGGATAAAGCCAGATGGGAACTGTATTATTTGTGAGAAAACAGGGTCCAGGAGGCAGGTGGTTAGGTGGTTGTTAGAAAAAAGTTTGGCAACCTTGTCTATAGTAGCAGCGTTGAAAGAAAGTAATGAGTGTACCTGTGGATATGGAGTGTTAATTGAGGGAGATATCTGTACAGTGGAGATCTCATCAGGAAATGTATCAATCTGATTTTTGAAGTATTTGCCGATCTCCTGGGCAGTGAGTGAGTTAGTGGATGAAGGCAATGAAAAACAAAGTACAGGGGGTCCCCTACTTACAAACATCGGACTTACAAATGACTCCTACTTACAAACGGAGGGAGACAACAGGAAGTGAGAGGAAATCCACCCCTAGGAAGGGAAATTCTCTCCTGTAAGAGTTAATATGGGAAAAAGGTGTCTCCACTAATGCTTTATCACCAGTCCATGCTTCCCTAACAACCCAAAATTTTCAAAATCCAATTGTCATTGGGACAGAAGGTGAGGTTAAATCTTCTGAACAGGGGAACAGACAGCAAAACAAATGTCACAGGGGTGATAACCCTTCTTTATGTTATCTAAAAAACTTAAAAATAGATTTTTTGGCTGGAGCTACACTTAAAAAAATGTACCTGTTCCGACTTACAAACAGATTCAACTTAAGAACAAACCTACAGCCCCTATCTTGTTTGTGACCCGGGGACCCCCTGTAGACAGTTAAAGGTAGAGAATAGTTGACAGGGGACTGAATGAGAAGGTGTTAATGAGAGTGATATAATGGGTATGCTTTGTAGTGTGCAGTCAGGAATTGTATTTTTGGAGGGCAGATTTATATTGATGGGAGTCTTTCTGAGACTTAGTCTTATGCCACACATGCTCAAGAGCACAGCTACATTTTTTGAGACTTCTGGTGTCATTTGTTTGCCAAGGTTGTTGGGGTGGGGGTCTGATTCTGTGTGAAGTTGGGGGGCGAGCTATGAAAGTCTTACAATCTATATATTAGAGCAAGGATTGATTTAAAAGAGAATAGGCAGGATTTATAAAATTATTTAGCACAGCTCACAAGTGGTAATTATAACACTGTCCCAAAAGTGGTACAAAGCAGATTGAATGGGTGTTGACATTACTAAAATTGCCACAATTTGCACAGCAGTGCTGAGAATTTTTTTATATTGAAACTGAATATACCATATACAGTATGTCTGTTTTTCAAAATGTAGCATTTATAGCATCTGTTAGAGGGCAATTTTACTAAAATTAGCATATTTTTAGGTTTTACCTAAATTTCTCCTACACTTATTGGTGTTGATTTACTAAAGCCAAAGAGACTGTTTACTTTGTAAGGCAAGTTGCACTTTGTAAGTAAATTTAACCAAAGCTTAGTGAATGAGGTGAAGCTTTGCATAACCAAAAGGCAGTCTTTTTTTCTTTTCATTGCATGTGATTAGGTATTCTTTGCAAATTAAATTAAACAACATTCACTAAGCTCCATAGAAGATTATCTTGCAAAATGCAACTTCCCTTGCAAAGTAAACAGCCTATTTGCCTTTAGTAAATCAACCTCATTGAGTACTTCAAGTTTTAAGAGAGCAGGCTGAGAAAAAATATTTTATTTGGCCATTATATTAAGATGGAATGCAATACACAATTCATCTTCTATTAGCAACTAAATAAGTTACACCAATAACTGAAGAGACATGCAAACATTTGTTAATAACTTGCTCTGTGAATATTTAAATGGAAAGAAAGTAGATCTAAACATCAACTAGATAACATTTAGGTGATTACTTATAAAGCAGCGAACATGGCATTTATCAGACATACACTGATGATGAATCATTTGCTGTGTGAAAAAAAAAAAAAAAAAAGCATTAACCAAGAAGACTTGTCTGCAATGAATATGTTGTTATTGCTACATTCACTGCTTATCCTAAACAGTTGCCATGTTTTTCTTTTAATATTATTCTGTTTTAACCTTTTTGTTATAGGTTTTGTATCTCTTCCAGCCTCTACAAGCCACTTCACATCTAAATGAACACCATTGCTCAGGACTGACTTCTTGATGATCACAATGGTGGATCATGCTTTTGCAATGTCTGCTGACTAGGGTTGACTAGGGACTAGGGTTGAGCTTCGAGTCTAACTCAGGTTCGACTCGAACATTGCTTGTTCGCCTGTTCGCTGAACAGCGAACAATTTGGGGTGTTCAAATTCGAAAAGCCACGGAACACCCTGTAAAAGTCTATGGGAGAAATATAAAGTGCTAATTTTAAAGGCTTATATGCAAGTTATTGTCATAAAAAGTGTTTGGGGACCTGGGTCCTGCCCCAGGGGACACGTATCAATGCAAAAAAAAAGATTTAAAAACAGAAGTTTTTTCGGGAGCAGTTATTTTAATAATGCTTAAAGTGAAACAATAAAAGTGAAATATTCCTTTAAATTTCGTACCTAGGGGGTGTGTATAGTATGCCTGTAAAGTAGCACTTGTTTCCCGTGCTTAGAACTGTCCCTGCACAAAGTGTAATTTCTTAAGGAAAAAAAGTAATTTAAAAGCACTCGTGGCTATAATGAATTGTCGGCTCCTGGCAATACAGAGAACAGTCATTGAAAGTCATTGATATAAAAAAAAAATGTGTGGGGGTCCACCCAAATTCAATTACCAGGCCCTTCAGGTCTGGTATGGATATTAAGGGGAACCCACATCAAATTTAAAAAAAAAATGACGTGGGGTTCCCCCCAAATATCCATACCAGACCCTTCCCCACCAGAGGCTTTAGGTGCACATAGTGTGGAAGCCACACTGCCTTGTCAAGGCCCCTCTGTGAAGTATGGTCCCTAACTAATCTAAGAAGGCCTCCATCTTAGAGCATATATAACAATGAGGGTTGGTATGCTCTGGAGGTAGACCAGGAACAGACCAGAAGCCCAGAACAGCTAAAGACCCCTGGTGTATCCCTGCACCACATTCAGCAAGCTAAACAAAAATGACAACCTCTCCAAACAATTTATAAATAGATTTTTAAAGTTGGGTGCACATAAAAGGGTTTTTTATGGAACAAACACAATATAAAATTTCCCAGGACACTTACCAGTTGACCAACAACAGAAAAAAAAAATCTAATTTACATTGCGTTAAAGTGGTTGTAAACCCTTAAAAAAAACAAAAAACCTGCAAGACATACTAGCTCATTATGTATTAATTACCTTACATCGAAGCCCCCACAGCCGTCCTCGACCCCCCACCCTCCGGCCACAGACATCTCTCCCGGAGCTTGCTTCCAGGTATCGCGGCTCCATCACTGTGATTGGCCAGAGCCACGATGAGGTCACCCCCGCACATGCGCGCGGGCGGCGGCGGTAACGGTACATCTAACTGAAGCAACGGCACAACGTGCCATTGCTTCAGTGCGCATGTGCCGATCACTTTGGCACATGTAGACACAGGGGGATATCTCCTAAACAGTAGAGGTTTAGGAGATATCCAGGGTAGCTATAGGTAAGCCTTAATATACAGTAGGCTTACCTGTAGCATAAAGTTATAAAAATGTGTTTACAACCACTTTAATAACAGGTTTTAGCTGCACACATTTGCAAATATATGTGGAATCCACATGGGCTCTTCAAGAACTCTCTGGGGAGTGTGGTCCCTAACTCTAATCTACAAAATCTCTATCTCTAACATCTAGCTCAAATGTCTTATTTGTTGCCTGCTAGGTGGTTAGTGTGCTGGGAAATAAAACACATACACATAGATAATATCTTGTTACTATGTAGACTAATTTTCTATTCACTTGGAGAAACACTGTCCTGTTTTTCTTTTAACATATACTGCATGTTTGTTGTACAGTATACATACATGTATATGTTTTAAAGTTTGTTTATAGTGTTATTGTAGGTATTAAGGATGAGCTTGATGTTCAGGTTGAACATAAGTTCGACTCGAACATCGGGTGTTTGTTCGTTTGCAGAACAGCGAACATGGGGGGCGTTTGCAGTAAATTTGAGTGCCGCGGAACACCCCAAAGCATGCCGGTCAGGTGCATGCTTTGGCCAATCATCATACAGCAATGCACTGCAAGATCGCAGTGCATTGCTATATGATGATTGGCCAAAGCATGCATCTGACCGGCATCCTTTGGCCAATCATAGCGCATTGGATGTGTCAATAGGGCAGTGGATGTTGTCAGTCAGTAGCAGTGGACGGTGTCAGAAGAGCAGTGAACTGTGTCAGTAAAGCAGCACAGGAATGGTGGGAGCCCCTCATAATGGGCACTGCAGGTGTACAGACCTGGGAATTCAGCACAGGGATGGTGGGAACCCCTCATAATGGGCACTGCAGGTGTATAGGCCTGGGAACTCAGCACTAGGGATGAGCTTGATGTTAGGCTCGAACATAAGTTCGACTCAAACATCGGGTTTTCGCCCGTTCGGCGAACAGTGAATATTATTGGGCGTTCGTGGGAAATTTGAGTGCCGCGGAACACCCCATAATGCACTGCGAAAGTGCATTGCTGTGTGATGATTGTCTAAAGCATGCACCTGACCTGCATACTTTGGCCAATCACAGCGTACTGTGCTGAGAGAGCCATAATTGCCCAAAGGCAGGGTGCCTTTGGCCAATCATGGCTCAGGGGGACTAAGTCCACGCCCCACACTGTATAAGGCTGCTTACACTGCAGCCGTGTGTAGTGTTGTTGGCATGGACAGAGAGATAGCTTGAGTTAGAATAAGTAGGCAGGTTATTCGGTTAGTGGCAGTGTATTTGATATATACATATTGTAGCAGAGCGTCCCAGAGAGAGCCAGGAGAAGTCTTGTTCAGGGTTTATACGTCTCCCAGGCTCCTCTCATACACATTCAGAAATCTCTGATACATGATCCAGTTCGGATCTTAGTCCTCTTACCCAGGCTAATTTAAGCTCACCTGAGAAGACAGCCTTTGCTCTCTGCCTGGGACACAGACATTGATGGTTTGTGAAGAGTAAAAGGTTGGTAAAAACTGTTAAGAAGTTTATGCAGAAACTGACAAGCGATAGGCTTGCTCAGCCTGGTAGTTAGGGCCTGTCTATGGTATAGTTAGAGCCGAGACACGGCTAGGACTTTTGTTTTGTTATTTCTGTTCTTATATGTTTTCTGGAAGACTTATTTAACACAAATAAACACAGCACTGTTTGTCACTATCTCACTGGATGTGGTATCTGTGCCTAAATAACAGCTCATCCCAGGGAGCTTTGTACCTGCTACCTGTCCCCCAGGTTACAATATATACAGTCAGTCTAATATATATATACTCTGCATTAGACATGTGCACAATAGAAAAATTTGTTTAGTTTCGTTTCTGTTCGTTTCCATTGATTCGTAACGAATCGCAATTTCGTAAGTCGTCGGTGTTCGTATTCGGACTCGTTCGTATTTTCGTTGATTCGTTTTTCTGTTAGTCTAATTTTCGTTTATTCGAAATTCGTATTTTCGTTATATTTCGTATTCGGACGCATTCCTATTTTCAGAAGAGCTATATTTTCGTTGATTTAAAAAGATTCGTATTTCCGTTAATCTAATTTTCGTTGATTCGAAATTCGTATTTTCGTAGATTTAGTTACTTTCGTAAGATTGATTTATTCGTACTTTCGTAACATTGTTTTCGTAGATTCGTAATCAGAGCATAATTCATAATTTTATGTAATGTGTATGCTATTTACATGTTTAAGAAACAAAGAATTTTTCTCTCACAAGTCAGAACTTAACTCAAAAATCCACCAAAAACAGTGCCACCGACCCAACCACACCCTATCTGGACTCTGGATGGAATATTTCAGAATCAGAACTAACATTCGTTCTTTCGAATTCTCGATCAGCAGAATTTTTGTTATTTCGTATTTTCGTTGTTTTGACCACCTTTTTTTTCCGAATATTCGTAATTTAGATTTTTTTTTCGTTCATTTTGATTTTCGTTATTTTTGAATCTTTGTTCGGTATTTTCGTTGTTTCTGTTTTCGTTTTTCGGATTTTCATTCTTTCATAGTTTCGTTGTTTCTAATTTAATTATTTCGTATTTTCGTTGTTTTTCATATTCGTTCTTTTCGATAGTTCGTTTTTCGTTAGAATTTTTAGTAAACCATTTGTTCATTCGTACGATAACGAATGAATGAAAATAACGAATTTGAACGGAAAACGAATTCGTAACTAAACAAATTGCACATGTCTACTCTGCATCCAGTGTAGCCTATATCTACAGTGCATTTGGTGGTGTACGGTTTCTAATACATTTAAGGCGGTGTATATATATATATATATATATATATATATATATATATATATATATATATATATATATAGTACACCCTTTACATTTTTGTAAATATTAATGTCTAAACCGCTGACAACAAAAGTGAGTACACCCCTAAGTGAAAATGTTCAAATTGGGCCCAATCATCCATTTTCCCTCCCCGGTGTCATGTGACTCATTAGAGTTACTAGGTTTCAGGTGTGATTGGGGAACATGTGTGTTAAATTTGTTGTTATCGCTCTCACTCTCTCATACCGATCACTGGAAGTTCAACATGGCACCTCATGGCAAAGAACTCTCTGGGGATCTGAAAAAAATAATTGTTGCTCTACATAAAGATGGCCTAGGCTATAATAAGTTTGGCAAGATCCTGAAACTGAGCTGCAGAACGTTGGCCAAGACCATACAGCGGTTTGACAGGACTCAGAACAGGCCTCGCCATGGTCAACCAAAGAAGGTGAGTGCACATGCTCAGTGTCATATCCAGAGGTTGTCTTTGGGAAATAGACGTATGAGTGCTGCCAGCATTATTGCAGAGGTTGAAGGGGTGGGAGGTCAGCTTGTCAGTGCTCAGACCATATGCCACAAGCTGCATCAAATTGGTTTGCAAGGCTGTTGTCCTAGAAGGAAGTCTCTTCTAAAGATGATAGATGATGAACAAGAAAGCCTGCATACAGTTTTCTGAAGACAAACAGACTAAGGACATGGATTACTGGATCCATGTTCTGTGGTCTGATGAGACCAAGATAAACTTATTTGGTTCAGATGGTGTCAAGCGTTTGCGGCGGCAACTAGGTGAGGAGTACAAATACAAGTGTGTCTTGCCTGCAGTCAAGCATGGTGGTGGGAGTGTCATGGTCTGGCGCTGCATGAGTTCTGCCAACACTGGGGAGCTACAGTTTATTGAGGGAACCATGAATGTAAACATCTACTGTTACATACTGAAGCAGAGCATGATCCCCTCCCTTCGGAGACTGGGCTGCAGGGCAATATTCCAACATGATAACGACCCCAAGCACACCTCCAAGAGGACCACTGCCTTGCTAAAGAAGCTGAGGGTAAAGATGATGGACTGGCCAAGCATGTCTCCAGACCAAAACCCTATTGAGCATCTGTGGGGCATCCTCAAACCAAGGTGGAGGAGCGCAAGGTCTCTAACATCCACCAGCTCCATGATGTCATCATGGAGGAGTAGAAGAGGACTCCAGTGGCCACCTGTGACGCTCTAGTGAACTCCATGCTCAGAGGGTTAAGGCAGTGCTGGAAAATAATGGTGGCCACACAAAATATTGACACTTTGGGCCCAATTTGGACATTTTCTCTTATGGGTGTACTCACTTTTGTTGCCAATGGTTTAGACATTAACTGCTTGCTGACCGGCTCACGCCGATATACGTCGGCAGAAGGGCACGTACAGGCATATTAACGTACCTGTACGTTGTCCTTTAACCACTTCACGACCGCTCACTGTATATATACGTCATTTTTTTGAAGAGGGATATCTCGGTAACGGCAGCAGCTGCTGCCACAACCGAGGTATCCCTCTTCCCAGTGAGCGGTCCCCTTTCAGATAATGGTGGTCATCGCGGCAGATTCGCTGCGAGATCACCGTTATCGGCGGCGGGAGAGGTGCCCCCCCCTCCCGCCGCTCTCCCGTGCCTTCCGCCGCTTACCGGAACCGTCGGCAGCAGCGGAGGCGATCGGGTCCGTTCCCTGCCTGTGTATAGAGATGAGTGACGCTACAATGGCCGCCACTCATCTCTATACCATAGGAGGGCGGAAGCGACGTCAAAAACGTCACTTCCGCCCATACGTCTTAAAGGGGAATTTACAAATGTCATTTTTTTAAATGACATTTTTTTTTTTTTATCTTTGAAGTCCAAATATGAGATCTGAGGACTTTTTGACCCCAGATCTCATATTTAAGAGGACCTGTCATGCTTTTTTCTATTACAAGGGATGTTTACATTCCTTGTAATAGGAATAAAAGTGATCAATTTTTTTTTTTTTTTTTTAAACAGTGTAAAAAAATAATACAATTAAGTAAAATAAATAAGAAAAAACCCAAATTTTTTTTTAAAACACCCCGTCCCGACGAGCTCGCGTGCAGAAGCGAACGCATACGTGAGCAGGCCCGCATATGAAAACGGTAGTCAAACCACACATGTGATGTATCGCCGCGATCGGTAGAGCGAGAGCAATAATTCTAGCCATAGACCTCCTCTGTAACTCAAAAAATGCAACCTGTAGAATTTTTTAAATGTCGCTTATGGAGATTTTTGAGGGTAAAAGTTTGACGCCATTCCACGAGCAGCCGCAATTTTGAAGCGTGACATGTTGGGTATCAATTTACTCGGCGTAACATTATATTTCACAATCCAAAAAAAAATTGGGCTAATTTTACTGTTGTCTTATTTTTTTATTCAAAAAAGTGACTTTTTTCCAAAAAAAGTGCGCTTGTAAGACCGCTGCGCAAATACGGTGTGAAAAAAAGTATTGCAACGACTGCCATTTTATTCTCTAGGGTGTTTTTTTTTTTTATCTTTGAAGTCCAAATATGAGATCTGAGGACTTTTTGACCCCAGATCTCATATTTAAGAGGACCTGTCATGCTTTTTTCTATTACAAGGGATGTTTACATTCCTTGTAATAGGAATAAAAGTGATCAATTTTTTTTTTAAACAGTGTAAAAAATAATACAATTAAGTAAAATAAATAAGAAAAAAACAAAAAAAATTTTTTAAAACACCCCGTCCCGACGAGCTCGCGCGCAGAAGCGAACGCATACGTGAGCAGTGCCTGCATATGAAAACGGTAGTCAAACCACACATGTGATGTATCGCCGCGATCGGTAGAGCGAGAGCAATAATTCTAGCCATAGACCTCCTCTGTAACTCAAAAAATGCAACCTGTAGAATTTTTTAAATGTTGCTTATGGAGATTTTTGAGGGTAAAAGTTTGACGCCATTCCACGAGCGGCCGCAATTTTGAAGCGTGACATGTTGGGTATCAATTTACTCGGCGTAACATTATATTTCACAATCCAAAAAAAAATTGGGCTAATTTTACTGTTGTCTTATCTTTTATTCAAAAAAGTGACTTTTTTCCAAAAAAAGTGCGCTTGTAAGACCGCTGCGCAAATACGGTGTGAAAAAAAGTATTGCAACGACTGCCATTTTATTCTCTAGGGTGTTAGAAAAAAAACAATATATAATTTTGGGGGTTCTAAGTTTTTTTCTAGCAAAAAAAACTGTTTTAAACATGTAAACACCTAAAATCCAAAACGAGGCTGGTCTGGAAGTGGTTAAGAAGCGGTTTTCGGGCGCGCGCGCCCGTCGTGAGCTCTGTGGGTGTGATTGTGGGTCCCGCAGACTCGATGTCTGCAGGGATACCCGCGATAGTCTTACGGAGAGGAGGAATGGGGAAATGCTGATGTAAACAAGCATTTTCCCATTCTGCCTAGTGACAGGACACTGATCACAGCTCCCTGTAATCGGGAGCGGTGATCAGTGTCATGTCACACATAGCCCCTCCCCCTCACAGTTAGAATCACTCCCTAGGATACACTTAACCCCTACAGTTCCCCCTAGTGGTTAACCCCTTCACTGCCAGTCACATTTACACAGTGATCAATGCATTTTTGATCGCTGTATAAATGTGAATGGTCCCAAAATAGCGCCAAAAGTGTCCGATCTGTCTGCCATAATGTCGCAGTCACGATAAAAATCACTGATCACCGCCATTACTAGTAAAAAAAAAATATTAATAAAAATGCCATAAAACTATTCCCTATTTTGTAGACGCTATAACTTTTGCGCAAACTAATCAATAAAGGCTTATTGCGATTTTTGTTACCAAAAATATGTTATACAAGCTGTACACTCACTACTTTATATTGTAGCAAAGTGTCATTTCTTCAGTGTTGTCACTGGAAAAGATATAATAAAATATTTACAAAAAAGTGAGGGGTGTACTCACTTTTGTGAGATACTGTATATATATAAGCTCTGCATCCAGTGTAGCCTATATCTACAGTGCATTCGGTGGTGTACTGTTTCTACTACACTTCTGGTACACTTCAGTATACAATACAGTGCAGCCATTCAGTTTCTAATACAGTGAAGGGGGTGTACACAGTATCTAATACAGTTTGTACAGTTTCTACTACACTTCTGGTGGTGTACACAGTATACAATACTGTGCAGCCATTTTACAGTTTCTAATATAGTGCAGGCGGTGTGTACACAGTATCTAATACAGTGTCTACAGTTTCTAATACACTGCAGGCGGTATACACAGTATTTAATACAGTGTAGTGTGGCGTTGCAAAACAAAAAAATACCTCATGTCTGGAAGGCCACCAAGGAGAGACAGACACCTACAGGCCACTAAAAGAGGGCAAGCAGCCTCTGTGTCTACAGTCAACAGTGGTGGTCGTTGACATGGTGCATCCTCTGCAGGAGGCCGTGGGGCACGCTTGTCCTTTTTTTCTGCTGCTGGCTGTGTTATTGAGCCACAACATGCAGAAGAGTTGTTGGAGTGGATAACAAAGCCGTCCTCATCCTCCTCATCCTCTGTCACCCACCGGCTCCTTGTCGACAGTCACTCCTTCTGTAGCCCCACCATCATGCACGGAGGAGTCCCCAGAATTATTTGACCACAGTGTCAGGTTCATGCTGCTAGATGATGTGCAACGATTTGAAGGCTCTGATGTTGGTTCCCAGGTTGAGGGAGGGAGTAACGTGAGCCTAGAGAGAGGGGGTGCCATAGAAGGACAAGAAACTGGCAGTAATGTTCCACCAGCTGCAGCATACTGCCAAGTTTGCTCCATTGACAAAGAGGGAGGGGGTTATAAGGTCACTGACTGTACTTGGGTGCCTGAGAGAAAAGAGAAGGAGGAGGAGGCTCAATGAGGCAGGATGTCCTCTAGGGGGCAGCATAAGGGCAGCCACCCTATTGCATCACACCGCAGAGCTCCGCAGGTGCAGGGCGCTGCTGACTCCCCACTGACTTATAAAAGTTCCTTTGTGTGGGCCTTTTTCGACACGTGTGCAGCAGATCACACCATTGCTGATTGCAAAATATGTCTGAAGCGGATCAAGCGTGGCCAGAATAGCAGCCGCTTGGGCACCACATGCTTGACCAGACATATGATGACCTGCCATGCAGTCCATTGGCAACAGCCCCACATCAAAGAAAAAGGCAGACTTCTCCTTGCTCCTCATCTGAGATCTCCAACCTTACTATACCTCCCTGATTCTGCAAAGCCTGCGAAAGGACCCTAGGATTTGTGGTATCAGGGAGAAGGCTCATTACTGGCTGGCAACCCTTCTTGATCCACGTTACAAGGGTTAGGTTGCAGAACTCATCCTGCTTACGCAGAGGGAGCAGAGGAGGCCTTAAAGAAAGGTTTGTGCAACACATTTCAAGACTCTGGGAGGTTAATATTTCCTGGTGCTGGATAACGTGTTGCTGAGGCTTCATTCAGTCAGAGGAAGAGCAGTGGAGAAAATGGACATCTGACTGTTGCCTTTAAATAATTTTTCAGTCCTCATTGCCAAGGCCTGATCGGTCTAAGCAACTATTGCCAGTGTCTCCATTATATGATGCAGGAATATCTAGGAGCAAGAGCAGACTTGGAGACCTTTCCAACAGAACATTGACGGTAGACATGTGCAATTCGTTTCGTTTTTTTTTTAGTTTTTCGTTTTTTTTCGTTATTTTCGTTCATTCGTTTCGTACGAATGAACGAATCATTCGAATCGTACGAATCTGAATAACGAATCGTAACGAATCATTCGAATCGTACGAATCCGATTAACGAATCATTCGAATCGAACGAATCCGAAAAACAACAAAAATCCGAAAAAAACTAATTAGAAACAACGAATGTACTAATGAAGAAAATCCGAAAAACGAAAACGAACGAAAAAATTCGTACATTTGTAACTTGTTTGTTTGTTTTTGTTGAATTGGTAATTTTCTGTGTCCCTTACAATGGTGCTGCTAAACGTGCTTCGAATGGATTGAACAAAAAAATTCGTACATTCGTAACTTTTTTTTTCGATTCGTAACTTTTTTTTCGATTCGTAACTTTTTTTTCAATTCGTAACTTTTTTTTTTTTTTGTCGATTTGTAATTTTCCGTGTTTCTATTGAACAAAAAAATTCGTACAGTCGTAACTTTTTTTTCGATTCGTAACTTTTTTTTTTCGATTCGTAACTTTTTTTTTCGATTCGTATATTATTAAAATGTAATAATAGCATACACATTACATCAAATTATGAATTATGCTCCGATTACGAATCTACGAATGTACGAATAAATACGAATGCGTCCGAAAATTAAACTAAACGAACTATACACACACAGATATAAAAAAAAAAAAAAAAAAAAATATATATATATATATATACATACACACACACACACACATATACATATACAATTACACACACATTATATATATATATATATATATGTGTGTGTAATTGTATAGTTAATGAAATTTTAACATGCTGTTGTATTTTCCACTGCTGTAGAAAGTTTTTACTTTAACTTTTGACCATGCAGGCAGATGGATGAAGGAAGAAGCTATTCACTGTCAGAGATCTCCTCTTTTTTGCTGCTAACTCCACCTCTGGGCTTGAGAAGCCAGAAAGGAGAACTCAAAAGAGAAGCACAGTGATAAAGTGGTATCACTGTATATTAAACAGGCCGTTTCTATTGCAGTCAATGCAGCCATTTTGTGTACTGAGATGAGAAGAGAAGAATAAGTTCTCCAGTACTCATCTCAGTATATTAAACCGGCAATGCTCTGAGATAAGCTGAGATCATCATGATCTCGGCTTATCACAGTTTATTAAACGTACACCTTAAAGTGTTAAATCAGTCTGTATATGCCGTAAAGCATGCTTGTTATACTCACTGTGGAAGGGGTTAATCATCTCCATTGTGTATAAAGGCTGTGTGACCCTGCCTCTCTGATCCTCCTCTTCTTCCACTGTCTCTTAATTATTTCCTGATAATACAGAGCTTGGGGGCAAGCTGCACAAGCTCAGTTTGAGTATTGCTAGAGATTTTTTATTTTTTTCTTGGGAGAGGGCATGTGATCAGCACAGGGCCAATCAGCACTGTCCAGACATGTCCAGACAGAGGGTCCGGGGATAATGAGAACTCATCCTACAAGCTTTACTAGGAACTGATACAAGGCTGCTATATACTGTTGAGGAGCAAAGGTATTTAGCAGTTTATATTTACCAAAACAAGACCAGATATAGTGAATGCAGGTTCGGGGTTTAGTAACAATTTACGTTTTTTTTTTTTTTTTTCCCAGTCAGTGGGCTGATTGAAAAAAAAAAAATAACAGATTCCTCCATCCACACAACATACAAACAAGGTGGAGGGAGGACTCCCTTCCCCCATGGAGACATTGTATTCTGACAGCAGCACCCACTGCTGTCAGAATACAGTAATCATTGGCCGAATTTGATTGTCTGAATTTTCAACATAAAATTTCTGAACATGCCCATTTGACAGAAGTTAATAAAACAACTGACTTCTGTTGAGCAGGGAAGGCCCCACACTGATCAACATTTGGCCAGTCCCTGCTGGATTTGATTAATTTTGATCAGCGTATAGGCAGCATAACAGTCTTTCTAATATTACTTTTGAAGTTCTTCTTTCCTCTATCCCTTGTCAAAAATATTCTCTGGTTGCCTTGAGCTGCATTTTTTAGATCTACCTGGTTGTTTTTAAAAATATTCAAGGAATTTAACAAAAAAATGAATTTAAAAAAATCCAGACTGATGGCAAAAACAAATATTGGGTACCCATTATAAATCACTGGATTTCACTAGTTAAGAGTGATGAAAAAATAATGTACAGATAAGGACATGTGAAAAATAAATATTATTTATAAGAATTTATAAAAAAAACTGTTAGAAAATGAACCCCCATTTTTAAAGTGGAACTGGGCTGTGACGCAATTAGTCGGGATAGGGTTGGATATGTCCCTTCTGGTTTTCAGCTGATTCCGGAAGTTCATGGTTTCTGATGCTGTTATAATCAATTTTAAATGTGAGTTACTACGTTTTTATATGATACATTTTAATTTTAACCACATGCCGACCGCGCTATAGTCGAAAGACGGCTACAGCGCGGTCGGGTTTCCCTGAGTGGACGTCCTACGGACGTCCTCCCAGAAACTTGCTCCCGCGCGCCCCCTGGGGCGCGCACTCGGGAACATCCGTGACCGCCGGGTCCCGAGGACCCGGCGCATCACGGATCACGGTAAACAGCCGCTGATAGCGGCCGTTTACCACGTGATCGCTCCGTCAAATGACGGAGCGATCACATGTACACAAACCGGCGTCACGTCATGACGCCGGTTCCTCCCTCCCCTCTCTGTACCGATCGGTACAGAGAGGAGAGAAGCAGAGAGGGGGAGAGACGGGACCAGCGCTGTGGGCTGGATGTGTAGTGCCCACAGCGCTGGTCAATACACTGCCACCGCTGTGCAATGCTCTGCCATGCTCTGCCACCACTGTGCAATGCTCTGCCATGCTCTGCCACCACTGTGCAATGCTCTGCCATGCTCTGCCACCACTGTGCAATGCTCTGCAACCAACCACTGTGCAATGCTCTGCAACCAACCACTGTGCAATGCTCTGCCACCACTGTGCAATGCTCTGCCACCACTGTGCAATGCTCTGCCACCACTGTGCAATGCTCTGCCACCAACCACTGTGCAATGCTCTGCCACCACTGTGCAATGCTCTGCAACCACTGTGCAATGCTCTGCAACCACTGTGCAATGCACTGCCACCACTGTGCAATGCTCTGCCACCACTGCAATGCTCTGCAACCACTGTGCAATACTCTACCAACACTGTGCAACACTGTAATACTCTGCCAATACTCGCCAATACTCGCCAATACTCGCCAATACTCTGCCAATACTCGCCAATACTCTGCAATAATTTTTAATAGAAACAAAGAATTTTTTATTTTTTTTACCGAACTTTCAGTATTTTTTGATTTATAGCGCAAAAAATAAAAAACCCAGCGGTGATTAAATACCACCAAAAGAAAGCTCTATTTGTGTGAAAAAAAGGACACAAAATTCATTTGGCTACAGTGTTGCATGACGGAGTAATTGTCATTCAAAGTGTGAGAGCACCGAAAGCTGAAAATTGGTCTGGTTAGGAAGGGGGTTTAACTGCCCAGTGGTCAAGTGGTTAATATTACACAATGAGGATTTGTTTTCTTTTATAACCATATCACCCACTGGAGGATAAGAGTGTGGATAGTGGGAGAGAGTGTGGACAGACCCATCACATTGCTAATTGGAATAAAGAATATGATATAGCCACCCATGGAGAGGAATTGCTTACACCCCAAATGCTTTTAGACCTTCTGGTCTAGGGAATGAGGTGAGCTGCTCGCACTTGCAGTGTAGATTGAGGTGCAAAGGTGAGTGATCAAATCACAGAGGAATTTTATGACATTTGCAAAACGGATATCACCGGATACACTGATTTTGTTCTTTAACCACTTCACATCCCGCATATTGTCAAATGACATCTACAGATGGGATCTACAAACCCTGGTGGGCGTCATATGACGTCCTCAGCTTCCTGCTGGGATAGGGGGCGCGTGTGTCACTGAGGAGCCGATGCTCGAGCCCGGCAGCAGCAATGGCCTCCAGGCACCCACAATCGCTCGTGACAAAGCAGGAATGTGGATCTGTGTGTGTAAACACACAGATCCATGTCCTGTCCCCCCACAGGTAGAACACATAGTCAGGGAACACATTTAAACCCTTGATCGCCCCCTAGTGTTAACCCCTTCCCTGCCAGTGACATTTATACAGTAATCAATGGTATGTTTAGCTCTGATCGCTGTATACATGTCAGTGGTTTCAAAAAAGTGTCAAAAGTGTCCGATCTGTCTGCCGCAATGTTGCAGTCCCAATAAAAATCGCAGATCGCCGGCATTACTAGTAAAAAAAAATAATAATAATAAAAATGCCATAAAATCAATAACCTATTTTATAGGCGCTATAACTTTTGTGCAAACCAATCAATATAAGCTTATTGCATTTTTTTTTACCAAAAATATGTAGAAGAATACATATTGGCATAAACTGACGAAAATTGTTATTATTTTTTTAATTTGTGATATTTATTATAGCAAAAAGTAAAAAATATTGTTTTTTTCAAAATTGACACTCTTTTTTTGTTATAGTGCAAAAAATAAAAAACGCAGTGGTGATAAAATACCACCAAAAGAAAGCTCTATTTGTGGGAAAAAAGGAGATCAATTTTCTTTGGGTACAATGTCTCGCATGATCACGCAATTTTCAGTTAAAGTGATGCAGTGCCGTATCATAAGAAATGGCCGGTCAGGAAGGGGGTAAATTCTTCCGGGGCTGAAGTGTAATGGACACTATTATATTAAAATGTATTCACTAAATTGGATGTTTTTTTCACTTTATCACTGTATTGATTATTGTTTAATCTATTTTTGCATATTTGCACAATTTTGAATTATTTGCAGCACCAGTGTTTTTGGCTAAAATACTCAGTAGGAGTATTATTTTAAAGAGGAGGTCCAGCCCCCCCCTCATGAAAAATGTAAAGTCAGCAGCTGCAAATACTGCAGCTGCTGACTTTTAATATATGGACATTTACCTGTCCAGGAAGCCTGCGATATCAGCACCACAGTGAATCTTTGGATCAGCTGCCGGGTGCAGCCGCCGCCATTCCTTCACAGGCTGTTCCCTACTGCGCATGCGCGAAGCACGCTGTGCTTTCTAATTTGTACTGTGGCAAAGGAAGGAGGAGGGGGTCGATCTTCCGGGAGACCGGGCCGCAGTCAAAAACAGGTACCTGTTCCCCCCACCCCCATGAAAGGGGCCAAATATGGCACTGGAGGGGGGGGTGAGACGGATAAGCGGAAGTTCCACATTTGAGTGGCACTCCGCTTTAATGTTGGATTGTAATAAGGATATTATTTTTATTTGTTATTTGGCACACCTTGATGAGAAGTGTGTGGCAGCACCAGCACTTTGAGTGCAAATTCAGAAGTTAATTTATTATTATTTTTTCATGTTATTCAATATCTACCTTACTTACTTACTTACTTACTTATTACTGTTTGTAATTCTTTATGCAGTTTTATTATTCTTTTAATTTTAAAGTATAGCGCCACTTCAAATTTGGAAACAAAACAATATAATTTTAGTTGTGGGGACACATTGTTAAGTTGTGAGCAGCTGCTTCCTATTTCTTATATTAAGTGGTAGCGCATAGGCTTTCATACCTACAATTAGGTTGGGTTATTGCAGGTCAGGCTGGATGACTCCACATGCCAGGTCTCTGGTACTCCCCCCCCCCCCCCCCTGGATCTAGAAGCTTGGAGAAGCTTCTGGAAGTTAGCAGGCAGAGGCCAGGAAGTCCTGATCTGCATAATTGAGGGAATCTGGCCAGTCCTTAGGCAGAGGGCCTATCAGGGTGGCTGGGTCAGCCCTTAAATATGATGGAGCCTGGCAAACAAGAGAGTTGGGTGGAAGATGGAGTGCTGAGTTTGCCTGGGAGGGGACCCCACGGCTGGGGGCTCTGCCTCCAAGCTGGGAGCTGAGGAAAGGAACATGAGGAAGCCTAAAAGAAGAATCTCCATTACCTTTGGACATCTGGGCTGGCATGGGAAGATCTGTCTGTTGTTGCCCAGTGCAGTGGGGAGCAAAGGACAGTGTGAGTACCTCAGCACACCCAGTGGCATACAAGGGGAAAGGCTTCCAGGCATGTTATACTTTCTAAGGACACTGTTGTGCTAAATCCTGATCCCTTGTCCTGGGGTGTTTCTTCAGAGTAGCCAGGTGATCTGGTAGTTAAAGCTGGTAGTATCTGTGAGTGTCAGAACTTGGTGAAGTTCTACAGAGGAAGCAAGGTACTTCTGCATACAGTTTGCAACTTTGTGATAAGTTTGGACATGGAAGCTGTCCTCACCTGAAGTTTGTTCAATTCAAGTTGGGCATCCCATAATCCCTATACCCTATACAAGTTGTTTTCCCCAATAAAAAGGAAGCTGATTGGCTACCCTGAACAGCTGCACCAGATTTTGCACTCTCCAGTTTTAGTAAATCAACCCCATTGCTTCATTGTATTCTGACAGTGGGGAGAATTACCCACTGTCAAAATACACAGATCAGCGCTGCAAGCATTGATTAAGAGAACATTTCCAGCAGGGTGGTTGTACAGAAATAATTTGGTAGACCAAATTCTGTACAATCACAGTGCCCATACAATGACTGAAATCCAGCTGGTTCAGCAGAAGGCACATCAGGTTCAGCAAATTTCAATCCATCTTTGAGCAGCCTAAGAAAAAAAGCTTCTTCCTGCCTTCAGAGGACTGATTATTCCTCATTCACCCAGACAACTCTCCATCTAAGCATAGTTACCCGCCTGGAGCCTAAATACTTTTTTTTGATGATAAAGGGTACAGATTTTTGAAAAATTATTATGCTGCTGTATATTGTGACATATCAGAAAAATATTCATGCAAATTTGCAATGATAGGTCGACTTTATTGTCAGGTCAGTAAATCCAAACACAGAGAGTAATTTAAAATGTCAGCTTGGTTTTTGTGTTTGATGCAAACATTTGTTTTGCTTTGTGGAGTAAAACACATCGTTTAGGTTATCACCTTAGCAATGTCCTATAATACATGCATATTGTAAAAATCTTAAGCAATAAAAGCTGTAAGATGTATTGAAGCATATCATTTCCTGTTTGTTACAAAAAAGAATCTAAGAAGTTTAAATATGCTTTACAACTTTCTGCAGGGATTAGGAAGAGGTTATTTGACGGCATGACTTTTCATGATTCCCAGTGTGCTTTATCTAATGCATACCAATTGACATGATGAGAACTGATGGAAAAGAAGAGTGTTTGTCCAAAAAAGCTATTCTGTTATTTCCATGCCCAATTTGTCGCATCGAAAAAAATAATATAACTAGTCCCACAGAAACCAAAAGACCAGTATAAGAATTCAAAGTCATGAAGACAAATAAAATGAGATTATTAGCTACACCACAATGAACAAACAGTTGTCTGCAATGATCAATATTTGACAATTGACCAACACAAGATCCTTGTACAGGTCAAAGAATGGCACAGAGCTGCATTTGTAAAAATACAATGAAAAGGTTCTTGGACAAGCAATAAGACCTGTCCTTTTGTATATTTCAGTTGTGATTCTTCCTATAGAAGAGCAAATTAGTTATTTGTGTACATCTGAGCTTAAATTAAAAATACAATCAGAATATCAGAGTACAGAAGTGGTTCAATGTTTTTATTTTGTGCACTTAAATATTATGCAAGCTTAACAACTGTGACTAAATCATACAAAAGATATTCTATTCTGATATCACCCACATCCCAGTTAAAGCAAAGAAAAAAAGCACTTTTTTTTTCTCAGAATACAGGAAAAAGGAATGAAAAAAGAAATAGGGATTTTTGAGATGTATAAAGTAAATGTTGCCTCAACCCTCAAGAATTTACAGAGATCAACAAATATTTTTTTGTCCAAGCGTATATATCTATCTTTATTTGTGTACAACATAATACAACTGCATATTTGCTAAAACAGAGTCATGCCAAAAAACAATGAGGTTGATTTACAAATACTCAAGAGTACAAAATCTGGTACAGCTGTGCATGGTAGCCAATCAACTTCTAACATCAGCTTGTTCAATTAGGCTTTGACAAAAAAAAGCTTGTTTCCTGACACCAACATGGCAGCATACTAGTGATAGAGTTCCGCTTCTTGACCACTCCCTCAGGACCAGTGAATAGCATAAATAAAGGTATAGTTAGCTGCCATACCATTCTTTTTTTCCTCATACCTGAACGCACCAGTGATGAAGTAAGCAGTGTCCCCACCTCTGCCTCCGTGCAGCATCCGAATGGGTTGAGCCTCTCCCAGTACGAGGTCCTAGGCTCAGGCTGCTAAATGCGCTGTAGCCTGGGAGCCCCTTCTGTGGGTCTTGATGGGGCCTGCAGTGATTCCTCACTAGGAACGAAATCTGCCATTTACTAAGCGACTGTGGGCAGAGGTGTGGGGGGTAGCTATTGCTTTATTTTTCCCTCTCAGGTCCCTGGTGGTAGCTCAGCATTTGTGCCATCCTGGGGAGTGGAGCATATTTTGTTTGGCTGCTCCATCCACCTAATAGTGCCAGCATGGCTGTCCTGTGCTCCTTTTCTTACTAGGGGGCTCTGTGATGACATCATTGGGCCGTGCTGGGTCGAGCATGCTCAATGGCCAATGGAGGCACCGTCCGCTATCTTAGGTGTGGACAAAACCATGGTATTTTGCCAGCAAGTGGGCGTATGTGTCTGGGGGGAGGTCATTTGCCTTCCCTAGGTCTATTAATAGGCTTAGTCTGCTTAGAATGGCAGGCAGACAACTAGCCTCCATCTGTTAGGCCCTCTGCTGTTTCTCCACCGGTACTACAAAAAAACAAAAAACAAAACACATTTTTTTATTTTCTTTCATCTCAAGTATTTATAGTACATAGCATAATATATCCTTCTCTTACTAGCTTTTCCTTTTTCAGCTGGCCACCCCACTTACCCTCCAGCCATGAGTCAGTCACCATTTACACAAGACCCTCAACTCTTGGGTAAGTTTGCAGGTTGTTGCAAAAGAAAAAAAAAGAAAGAGTGCATTCTTATTGCGGTTTGCTTTGATTCGTTTCAGCCCCGCATGCTCATGCTCTTGAAGATCTAGAGCCAAAGAACAAAGAGCCTCCTCAGGAAAGCACAGCCACAGGCACTGCTCCCATTCCAAAAGGAAGTAAAAAAGAGACAGCATGCTTCCTCTTCTCCTGAGCAAAACCAGCGTCCTAATAAAAAGACCCGCTGGGCCTGTGGAGCAGCCCCAATACCTAACAAACTAGTGTGCAGGGGCTGCCTGGAAGAGTTTGCTGTGGACAAATGGGTCATGATGCAGATGGACAACAGGGCGGTGGTTGCTTATATACAATGCCAGGGAGGAACCCACTGCAGCATCTTGCTGAAGGAGGTAGAGCCCATAATGTAATGGGCAGAGAATCATGTTCAGGCTCTAAGGGCAATCTATCTCCCTGGGAAGCTGTATCTGCAGGCAGACCATCTCTCTTGTGCATTTCCAGACCACAACGAGTGGGCTCTCCACCCAACTGGTTCACATGTGGGGGAAACCCTAAATGGATCTAATGGTTTGGAATGGATTGAAGGGATTATGACGGGACCAATTAATATATTTGTCAGAAACGTATTTATAATAAGGAAACATTTTTTATTAATAAAACCAAAGAAATTTTAATACAATTTTATAAAGAGGGTAAGGGAAAACACACAACGTCAATGTATTACAGTTGGTGTTAAGAAACATTTACATAGCAATAATACACAAAGCAACAGGCCTACTGATGGTCAGAGCAGGCCAATGGTTGATGCAGGCAGTCACATTCCAACATGTTTCGCCATACCTGATGGCTTCCTCAGGGAAAAGACCAACGCCTGTTCAAAATAGTGACTTTCTAAGTATAGAAAACAGAGTATAAGAACCATGATATACATTTCAATGTCATGAAATCATTTGAAAGCGGAGCTCCACCTGAAAAAAAAAAAATTAAAAGTCAGCAGCTACAAATACTGCAGCTGCTGACTTTTAATAAATGGACACTTACCTGTTCCAGAGTCCAGCGGTGTCGGCAGAAGATGACGAGCGATCGCTCGTCTCTCGCTGCCCCGCCGCCATCCTCTGTCAGGGAATCAGGAAGTGAAGACGCAACGTCTTCACTGCCCGGTTCCCTACTGCGCATGCGCGAGTCACGCTGCGCGCCTCTATTGGTCCCCGCTGTGTCCTGGGAACTGTGTTTCCCAAGACACAACGGGGCATTCTCGGATAGAGGCGGGGCAGCTCGGATAATGCGTCACGGAAGTGGGTGCAGATACCTGTATTATACAGGTATATGCACCCCCCTCCCCCTGAAAGGTGCCAATTGTGGCACCGGAGGGGGGGAGGAATCCGATAAGTGGAAGTTCCACTTTAGGGTGGAACTCCGCTTTAAGTAGTTAGCGGTTGAATGCACGGAATGGTCAGATAATGCTACCCCTAGCCAGGATATCCGCAATGTAAGCATAGGATAAATGGACCTACCAAATAACCCCTGGATGGAAACTCAGCTCGACAGCATGGACGACCGGATCCCAGATGGGGTCACCAGGAATCAGCGCCAAAAAATATTGGTAGCAGGGGACACACTAGACCTAGCGGTCATAAGACAAATAAGGCAAGTTCAGAATTTGTGATTTTTTACAGATATATATATATAGTAGTGACCCTAGTGAGGAGACTATCTCCCACACAAGATTGAGGGTACAACTACCATTGGCAGCAGCCTCTAATACTTAAACTTGTATAAAATCAAATGAAATGTGGAACAGATGATAGTAATGAGAGGGAGGGTGCCTGAAGTGGATTATTCGGTTCATAGAGATATCATTTGTAGGTTCATGAGTGGCACTAAGGAGAGAAAATATATATACCAGAGACTCGAACAAGGAATATATATATATAAACAGGCCGAGGCAGCAGATATTCTTTTGAGAAACATAACTCAAAAGTATCCCATTTAAAGTATATTAAATCTAGACTTACCTAGAGTAGTGTAATTTGTCAAGAACACTCGATCACAGAATAGTGATAGAGATGAATATGTTGTCAGTATAGGTGTCAATGCAGAAAATATTGCCTCTGATCAGGGTCATCCTAAAGGGTATTGATAAGGTAGAGTCAAGATATATTAGGGAATGTAGCGGCCACACATCATGATAGAGTCTAGCTGCCTTGTCTGTCAATCAGAAACTTACTGTGATGGGGATCCAAGTAGTCCACAGGCACCCTCAATGTCCGACAGAGTGGTGTGCGGACCAGCTGGCTTAAGTAGGCCCCTCACAGCGAATGGCATCTGACGTCACCGATCTCTGTGCAGACTGAATGGGCCAGTGCGCATTCGCATGCGCAACGCTACGGCAGTCGTGGGCCTACAATGCCCATAATGCCGTGTGTACCTAGTCTGCGCACATGACGTAGTCGTTGTGACGCGGTCAGGCTGAGTGGAGTCCCCCATTGGTCCGCCCAGAGAGCTTAATGGGCCAATGGGACAGACACCAATTCAGCAAGCATGTTGATGATGGAAGTGCACTGGCCAGTGGTGGACGGACGCCTCGATAGTGACGCCACCCTCGGGTGTCCATACTAGCCAATAATAGCACAGAGATAAAGGCAATCCCCAATGGTTACTTGGTAGGTCCATTTATCCTATGCTTACATTGGGGATATCCTAGCTAGGGGTAGCATTATCTGACCATTCCGTGCATTCAACCACTAACTACTTAAAATTATTTCATGGCATTGAAATGTATATCATGGTTCTTATACTCTGTTTTCTATACTTAGAAAGTCACTATTTTGAACAGGCGTTGGTCTTTTCCCTGAGGAAGCCATCAGATATGGCAACACATGTTGGAATGTGACTGCCTGCATCAACCATTGGCCTGTACTGACCATCAGTATGCCTGTTGCTTTGTGTATTATTGCTATGTAAATGTTTCTTAACACTAACTGTAATACATTGACGTTGTGTGTTTTCCCTTACCTTTTTATAAAATTGTATTCAAATTTCTTTGGTTTTATTAATAAAAAAAATGTTCCTTATTATAAATACGTTTCTGACAAATATATTAATTGGCACCGTCATAATCTCTTCAATCCATTCCAAACCATTTTTTCTAACTAACTGGGATGAGGTGCTGTATAACGGTCTGGACTTTCTAACCATACCTCCAATTGTTTGCCCAAATGGATCTCTTTGCTTCTCCCAGCAACTGCAAACTCCCAAGATTTCTATCCCAGTTCCAGCATCTTCAGGCAGAGGGGACGGATGCTCTAGTTGCACCTTGGACCTGTGCCCTAGCCTATGCCTTTCCTTGTTTCTCTGATAATGAGATTTCTCTTGAGGCTGCTGAAGGAGAACACGATGGTCATGGCTATTCTTCTATTTTGGCCGCAGAGACCCTGGTTTTTGCTGGCAGTCCATCTCTGCAGACAACAACCAGTACCCCTCCAGGTGTCCCCACGCCTTCTGATTCAGGGAGACTTCCTGCATCCATGCATGCACAGACTGGTGTGCATGGCTGTTAAAGGAGGAAGCTGGAGAGCCTAGGATGCTCTTCTAGGGTAGTCTCTACTCTATTAAGAGCCAGACAACCTTCCAAGAATCAAGTATATGGGACAAGTTTTCAAATTTCCTGGTGGGACGGGAACTGGATCCTTCTGCACCTCCACTTTCAGCTGTCCTAGATTTTCTTCAATCAGGATTGGACATGGGCCTTAGCCTGAGATCACTCAAAGTGCAAGTGTCGGCCATCTCAGCAATGACACAAATCAATCGGGCTGAAGACCCATTAGTAGTGAAGTTCCTAAAGGCGGTCTTTAAAATCAGACCAAGGAAGAGAGTCTTTCCCCAATGGGATCTGTCTGTGCTGCTGGACTTTCTATCTGCCCATCCTTTTGCTCTGACTGAGCCGTGTTCGTTGTGGGACATTATACAAAAAACATTTTTTTCTGACGGCCATCACTTCAGGTATGAGAGTGTCTGAAATTTAGGCCCTGGGAGCATCACATACAGTGGTGTGAAAAAGTGTTTGCCCCCTTCTCATTTCCTGTTCCTTTGCATGTTTGTCACACTTAAGTGTTTCGGAACATCAAACCAATTTAAACAATAGTCAAGGACAACACAAGTAAACACAAAATGCAATTTGTAAATGAAGGTGTTTATTATTAAAGGTGAAAAAAAATCCAAACCATCATGGCCCTGTGTGAAAAAGGGATTGCCCCCCTTGTTAAAACATACTATAACTGTGGTTGTCCACACCTGAGTTCAATTTCTCTAGCCACACCCAGGCCTGATTATTGCCACACCTGTTCACAATCAAGGCATCACTTAAATAGGAGCTGCTTGACACAGTAAGGTCCACCAGAAGATCCTTAAAAGCTACACATCATGCCGAGACCCAAAGAAATTCAGGAACAATTGAGAAAGAGAGTAATTGAGATCTATCAGTCTGGAAAGGGTTATAAAGCCATTTCCAAAGCTTTGGGAATCCAGCGAACCACAGTGAGAGCCATTATCCACAAATGGCGAAGACATGGAACAGTGGTGAACCTTCCCAGGAGTGGCCGGCCGCCCAAAATTACCCCAAGAGCGCAGCGACGACTCATCCAAGAGGTCACAAAAGACCCCACAACAACGTCCAAGGAACTGCAGGCCTCACTTGCCTCAGTTAAGGTCAGCGTTCATGCCTCCACCATCAGGAAAAGACTGGGCAAAAATGGCCTGCATGGCAGAGTTCCAAGGAGAAAACCACTGCTGAGCAAAAAGAACATCAAAGCTCATCTCAATTTCTCCACAACACATCTTGATGATCCCCAAGACTTTTGGGACAACATTCTGTGGACCGATGAGACAAAAGTGGAACTCTTTGGAAGGTGTGTGTCCAAGTATATCTGGCGTAGAAGGAACACTGCATTTCAGAAAAAGAACATTATACCAACAGTAAAATATGGTGGTGGTAGTGTGATGGTCTGGGGCTGTTTTGCTGCTTCAGGACCTGGAAGACTTGCCGTGATAAAAGGAACTATGAATTCTGCTGTCTAGCAAGAGATCCTGAAGGAGAATGTCCGACCATCTGTTCGTGTACTCAAGCTGAAACAAACTTGGGTTCTGCAGCAGGACAATGATCCTAAACACACCAGCAGGTCCACCACCGAATGGCTGAAGAAAAACAAAATGAAGACTTTGGAGTGGCCTAGCCAAAGTCCTGACCTGAATCCTATTGAGATGTTGTGGTATGACCTTAAAAAGGCCGTTCATGCTCGAAAACCCTCTAATGTAACTGAATTAGGACAATTCTGCAAAGATGAGTGGGCCAAAATTCCTCCAGGACGCTGTAAAAGCCTCATTGCACGTTATCGCAAACGCTTGGTTGCAGTTGTTGCTGCTAAGGGTGGCCCAACCAGTTATTAGGTTTAGGGGGCAATCACTTTTTCACACAGGGCCATGATGGTTTGGATTTTTTTTCACCTTTAATAATAAACACCTTCATTTACAAATTGCATTGTGTGTTTACTTGTGTTGTCCTTGACTATTGTTTAAATTGGTTTGATGTTCCGAAACACTTAAGTGTGACAAACATGCAAAGGAACAGGAAATGAGTAAGGGGGCAAACACTTTTTCACACCACTGTAGGCATATTATCTTTTTCACAGATCGAGTGGAACTTCGTCCAGTAGGCCATTTTTCCAAAAGTAGCCACTACATTTCATCAAATAGGCATCTGGGTTTTACCAAACTTCCCGGAAGAAGATTTGGGCAGACTACATAAGCTGAACAAATATAAAGGGATTTCCAAGCTCAAACTTACCAACCAGCCAGCGACCAACTAAATTGACCTGTCTAACAATATGCGTTAAGAACAGGGGTTTAGTTGCACACATTTGCAAATACATGCATAAGCTGCAGGCCCCACCAATGCACCCTGTTTCCTGCAGTCCCTAACTACTGAAAGTCTCCATCTTGGAATCACATACATTTATAATGGATAGGTGGGGGACAGGTGAGCCTAGAAGAACCCACCCCTCCTTAAAGGTACAGGGTCACACTGAACACCCAGCACAGAGCACTATCACAGCAAGGGCGTCCATGCATTACCTGACTAATATATTCAGGTACAAAAAAGTGGCTACTGCCCCCACCTATGACTGGTCTTTATAGCAAGGGGCGCTGGAATGGCAACGTATGTCAAAAAAATATAAAGGGATTTCCATGCTCAAACTTACCAATCAGCCAGCGACCAACCAACCAAATTGACCTGTCTAACAATATGCGTTAAGAACAGGGGTTTTATTTGCACACATTTGCAAATACATGCGTAATCTGCTGGCCCCGCAAAGGCACCCTGTTTCCTGCAGTCCCTAACTACTGAAAGTCTCTATCTTGGAAGCACATGCATTTATAATGGATAGGTAAGGGACAGGTGAGCCTGGAAGAAACCACCTCTCCTTAAAGGTACAGGGTCACACTGAACACCCAGCACAGAGCAGTATGGCAGCAAGGGCGTCAGTGCGTTGCCTGACCAATATATTCATGTACACAAAAAGTGGCTACTGCCCCCACCTATGACTGGTCTTTATAGCAAGGGGCACTGGAATGGCAACGTATGTCAAACAAATATAAAGGGATTTCCAAGCTCAAACTTACCAACCAGCCAGCGACTACATGAGCTGGATGTTTCAAGGACCTTAAGGAAATACCTGTTGGCCACCGCTCCCTTCAGATGCTCGGATAAGCTCTACATAATCCCAGTGGGAAAACACAAATGAAAAGAGGCTACCTCAAGAACCTTGGCGAGCTGGATCGTCAAGCTTATTCACAGAGCATGGAGGGCAAGAGGGTGTGAACTCTCTTCAACGGTGACTACACATTCTACTGCTCCGTACACACGATCTGATTTTCTGACAACAAATGTTGGATGTGAGCTTGTTGGCGGAAAGTCTGACCATGTGTATACTTGGACTTTCTGCCAACAAATGTTGGCTAGCAGGTTCTCAAATTTTCCGCCAACAAATGTTTGTTGATGAACTTTCCGATCGTGTGTACACAAGTCCGTCGGAAAAAAGTCCACACATGCTCGGAATCAAGTATGAGCTGGAGATATAACTAGCGTTCGTAATGGAGATACCACGTACATCTTGTACGTCACTACGTTCGTAATTGTTGGCCAACATTTGTATGACCGTGTGTATGCAGGACAAGTTGGAGCCAACATCCTTCGAACAAAAATCCACCATTTTGTTGTTGGAAAGTGCGATCGTGTATGGGGCATAAGGAACATCGAACAACAAAAGTTGTATAGTATATGTATCCAGCTTTAGATGAACTGGTTAACACATTAAAGCCAAACTCCAGCTAATTTGTTTTAGGCAGCTACAGCAAGAGTTTTTTTTTCTCTTTTGGGATAAAGATTTTAAATAAAAGATAATCAATGTAAACACCCCTGTCAGTGTTAAATAGTTTGTCTCAACCCTCTAACTGACACTTTTGATGGACAACTTTGTCTGCTAAAGAAAGTTGAAAAGTAAGCTTACTTATCAGATCAACAGGTGAACATAAAAGGAAAAAATAAAACAAATGCAGCCACTACATCCAATGCCCCGTACACACGATTGGACTTTCCGACAACAAAACTGTGGATTTTTGTTCGAAGGATGTTGGCTTGTGTGACTTGTGAAGGATGTTGACTTGTGTGAGAATCTGCTAGCCAACATTTGTTGGCGGAAAGTTTGACAACAAATGTTGGATGAAGTATACACACGGTCGGACTTTTAGCCAACAAGCTCACATTCAACATTTGTGTTCGGAAAATCCGATCGTGTGTACGGGGCATTAGAATTCGCAAGGTGTAATATGTTAATTTTTTTTTTATTTGGGCTTAATACTGCTTTAAGTTAAGAAGGGGAATACTAGAACCTCTGTCAGCTTTGTAATGGAAATAGACACAACCGCAGCTCCAGTTAAGACCAGGTAGCCTAATGATCCAGTAGGTGCTCGCCTCGGCTTGCCTCCGCACACAATGAATTTAGAAGAAATGGCCGCACACCACTGAGCTCAAAATCCTTTTTATTTGGACATCCCAAAAACTACAGGAATCAGAATGCTGGGTAGAAAGCTTTGTAATGTTGTCCATTTCTCTGTTACATATTTTCCTCACTTGCTGTTTTATCACTCTAATAGCAATGCACACTAAAGCCTCGTACACACGATCAGATTTTCGGAAGGAAATTGTATGATGACAGAGTGTTGGCCTAAAATCCAACCGTTAGTACGCTCCATCAGACAATTGTTGTCCAACATTCCGTCAACAGATGTTGGATGGCAGGATAGTAAATTTTCGGCAGACAATAGTCTGTTTTCAGATTTTCCTATCGTCTGTACACAAGTCCGTTAAACAAAAGTACAAACACGCATGCTCAGAATCAATGCTCACCAAACACGACATTAGCAGCAGGTGCCCAAAGGATGGCACTCAAGAGCTGAAATTCCTTGTAGTATGTCACCATATTTGTGCTTGTTGGCCAACAATTGTGTACCGTTTGTATACACGACAGGTAAAGGCCCATACACATGATCTGACTTTTTGACAACAAACATGCAAATTAGCTGTTTAAAGGCAACATTCGACCATGTGTATGCTCCATCAGACAAACTTTTTTGGTTTTCATCTGACTTTTTAAAATAAAAGGAAGGGGTGTTGGCGCTGTTAAAGCAGAAATGTATATAAGGGGTTAAGATTGTCTAAAACGACAGTGGAATATAAAATCGTGAATAAAGTGCAGTGGAATAAACCAAGTAAGTGAATCAGCAATACTAATACGATAAAAGCACACTGATTGGAGAGTGTCTAAAACAAACCAAAATATACAGTGATCATGAGTAGCGATAAGTGAATATAGAGGATAATATCTGTTGAAAAAATTATACTATAAGAAAGTGCACGTGCATGAATATATACAGATATTTTATGGCAATATTATATAATGAGTATTGTGGAAAAGCTCAGAGTAAGATTGCAGATATTCTGTATATATTAAACAAAAAGGTCCTGGAACAATTAGATGTGATAACAATATATAAATATGGGAAGTAAAAGTCCAATATATAAATATGTGGAGATAAAAGTCCAATACAATCCAGTAGTGTTGTAGGCTGGTATAAAAAGTGGATAAAAATCAGTAATTGGTAATTGGTTATATGTGCTCCATTTAACTGTAACCAAACAGTAAGAAGTCCACCATATACTGTATGTAAAAAAGTGTGGAAAAACAGTCAGTAAGTAGATGCAGTTTATATAATTCCAGTCTGGTGCAGTGTATGATTAATCTTGATAGAAAAATGAGAAGCGTGTTAAGCAGCTGTGGGGGTCCCATACCCCCCTCCTTCCGATCGTGCCCCTAATGTGTTTGCACTCACCGGAGTGCCCAACCCCTACAGGGGTGATGGGCATAGAAGTAATGGTCTGGTTGTCCACGTGTGGATGTCCTCCTTCTCTGGGGGGTTCCTGCCAGCTGGATCCTCGTTCCTCTGTATTTGTCCGGTGTGCTCATTCGGTGCAGATGGGAAAGATATGGGGAAGGGATGGATTCATAGCGTGACTCCGTATTGGTAAAAAATTGCGAATTTATTTGAAAGTAAAATATAATATAACAAAAGGTTAACCACCAAGTGGTATAACCCGAAATCTAAGGGCTAGCAAGCCCATAAACTAGCGTAGCCAGCGTGTAACACCGCTCTTCCGGGGATACGGCGTGCGTTCCACGGCCACGATAGTCTAAAACCGGAAGCGGTAGTGTGCCGGAAGTGATGTATTGCATACCACAATAGACCCGCCTTACGCGTTTCGTCATAGGACGTCGTCTGAGCCTCAGACAACGTCCTATGATGAAACGCGTAATGGGGGGTCTATCGGACAAATACAGAGGAACGAGGATCCAGCTGGCAGGAACCCCCCAGAGAAGGAGGACATCCAGACGTGGACAACCAGACCATTACTTCTATGCCCATCACCCCTGTAGGGGTTGGGCACTCCGGTGAGTGCAAACACATTAGGGACACGATCGGAAGGAGGGGAGTACGGGACCCCCACAGCTGCTTAACACGCTTCTCATTTTTCTATCAAGATTAATCATACATTGCACCAGACTGGAATTATATAAACTGCATCTACTTACTGACTGTTTTTCCACACTTTTTTACATACAGTATATGGTGGACTTCTTACTGTTTGGTTACAGTTAAATGGAGCACATATAACCAATTACCAATTACTGATTTTTATCCACTTTTTATACCAGCCTACAACACTACTGGATTGTATTGGACTTTTATCTCCACATATTTATATATTGGACTTTTACTTCCCATATTTATATATTGTTATCACATCTAATTGTTCCAGGACCTTTTTGTTTAATATATACAGAATATCTGCAATCTTACTCTGAGCTTTTCCACAATACTCATTATATAATATTGCCATAAAATATCTGTATATATTCATGCACGTGCACTTTCTTATAGTATAATTTTTTCAACAGATATTATCCTCTATATTCACTTATCGCTACTCATAATCACTGTATATTTTGGTTTGTTTTAGACACTCTCCAATCAGTGTGCTTTTATCGTATTAGTATTGCTGATTCACTTACTTGGTTTATTCCACTGCACTTTATTCACAATTTTATATTCCACTGTCGTTTTAGACAATCTTAACCCCTTATATACATTTCTGCTTGAACAGCGCCAACACCCCTTCCTTTTATTTTAATTTATCCTTACTACATTTAGGTGTAATTCCCTAGGGGGGCAGCATTTCCAAATTCCTAAGCGCGGATACTTCCACTTTCATCTGACTTTTGTTTGCTGTGCGAACGGACAAAGTTTCTGGCAACAAAAGTCCGATGGAGCAAAGGTGGCGGTAAAGAGCAGAAAAACCACGTGATTTGGTGAAAGTTGGCTGAAAAAGTCCTGCTGTGTGTATGCAATACAAGTTCATGGCCGACGCCCTTTGTACAAAAATCCACGGGGAAGTCTGTATAAAAGTCTGATCGTGTTTATGAGGCTTTACTGGCACACGCCCTTCAAACAAAAGTCTGACGCTTTGTTGGTCAACAATCTGATCATGTGTACCAGGCTTAAGGCCCCATACACACTATTAGATTTTCTGCAGATTTTTATCTTCAGATTTACCAAAACCATGTAGTGCAAGGGCCTGCCTAATTGCATACAAATTTAAACTATTAAGGTTTGACCTCATATTATATGTTTTTGGTAAATCTGAAGACAAAAATCTGCAGAAAATCAAATAGTGTGTATGATTCCTAAGAGCCATATTCATGTTGTCAGGTGTATTTTGTACACTTATGGCCCCGTCATTTACCTAAGTTTCTACCCATCCAACCATGCCTCTGGTGCTGGCAAAGCATTAAATGGAAAGAGTCATATCACTTCACCACTAAACTGACCTTCGACTCAAAAAAAAAAACCTTCGCACAGTCCTTCACTTGGATTCTGTTGCACCAAGCCTAGTGCCGGATGGTCATTTATTGTCTGGATGACTTCCTGCTAATTGAACAGCCCGGTGTTCCCCCAGAAGACCCAGATAGGTTACTAATCACTGCAGGTAGTAATGTATTCCGCAGCCTCCACAGGCTTCGCTGCAATTTTTGGCCATCTTTGGTTTGCAGGACCTGGCCTCCAGAGATACTCCTAATTCCCGGATTCATCCAGTCTTCCTCATTTCAAGCTATACCCGATCATGGCAGCCGTTCAGGGCCGGGGCCATACCTGGACTGGACAAACGGCGGGCCTCACCACCAACAACATGGTCACGGCCAATATGGTTAACAAGGGCAGATCTAAGTCACTCTATGTCCTTCCTACGCAGGCTGGTACAATTATCCCTGCAGCATCAGTTTAATGTGCACTGCACATACATCCTGGGCAAGTGCAACATCACAACAGAGGCACTGACCCTGTCAGGGAAATACCGTGCCTCACCGCCGGGTTCCAGGGTTGCGCACGCGCGGTAGAGCGGCGCAACGAATGGTACAGGTACGCCGGGTAACGGTGCGCATGCGCGGGTCCGCGGCACTCGGGTATCTGACACAGCCCAGCCAGTGCGGCTCACCGCTGTGCGCGGCGCTGACAGAAGACGAGTGCGCATGCGCACTCGTCCGGGTATCCCACCTGACCTCTCACCTGGCCTATAAAAGGCTTCCCCTGTTTGCTCACAAACAGGGTTTGTTGTCTCTTTCTGAGTCCTGGCTCCAGTCCTGTATCCTGTATCCTGTACCCTGTATCCTGTATCCTGTATCCTGTATCCAGTACCCTGTACCTGCTTGACTACCTGTGCCGACCCGGAATCTGTCTGACCACCGATGCCGTTACTTACCTGTGTTTGACCCCTGGCTTGCTTCCTGGATACTTCTACTGCCTGATTACCTGTGCTTGACCCTCGGCCTGCCTACTGGACATTCTCTGAGTTACTTACCTGTGCTTGACCCCTGGCTTGCTTCCTGGATACCTCTACTGCCTGATTACCTGTGCTTGACCCTCGGCCTGCCTACTGGACATTCTCTGAGTTACTTACCTGTGTTTGACCCCTGGCCTGCTTCCTGGATACTTCTACTGCCTGATTACCTGTGTTTGACCCTCGGCCTGCCTACTGGACATTCTCTGAGTTACTTACCTGTGTTTGACCCCTGGCTTGCTCCCTGGATACTCCTGCTGCCGGATCACCTGTGTTTGACCCTCAGCCTGCTTACTGGACTATCTCTTGCTTCTTGTGCTTGACCCCCGGCTCGGTGTTCTGGACTTTCAGTTCTCTCATGCTCCCGAGGGTCCTCCTTCAGCATATGCTCTGGTACCTCTTTAACCTCTGCCTGATCACAGCCCTGCCAGGTGTCTACTTCCAGTGCAGCATCAGCCTCTCCTGGTCAACGTCGCTACTGCACACCACCTGCAACACTCCTGCTGGCAACCCGTGCATCTTTGCGCCCGGTGTCCTCTGTACCCACTCAAGAGGCATCGTGCGCCTAGTCGCAAGGGGAGCAGCTCTCAGCATATCGGCCCGGGTGAGTACCTGTGACAGTACAAACCAGCCAATGTCCGAGGCCGACAGAGCTGGTTCACCCCTTGAGGCCCTATGCCAGCAGGTGACAGCCCTTACTCAGGCTGTACAGCGCCTCCAGGATGGGTACTTTCAGATCGAAGGACGTCTACAGCACTTGACCTTGTCTCCAAACCAAGCGGACCAGTCACCCCCTGCAGCCAGCACCTCCACTCTCCCACCAACACCTGGAGGTGCTCTTCCTACCTATGACATGTCTAATCCTGATCCCAGGGTCCCCACACCAGAACGTTTTTCCGGGGACCGAAGGAAATTTCGCTCTTTTAAAAATTATTGTTTACTACACTTGGCACTACAACCCAGGACTTTCCAGTTGGAATCCACCAAGGTGGGTTTTATTATCTCCCTGCTTTCAGATGACCTTCAATCCTGGGCATACCATTTGATGGAACAAAAGAGCCCGCAGCTGAATTCTGTAGAGACTTTCTTTTCCGCTATGGCAGCACTCTACGAGGACTCCCAACGCACAGGTACGGCAGAATCTACCCTGCACACCCTATCCCAGGGGAGAAGGCCCGTAGAGGACTATGTAGTAGATTTTCGCAAATGGGCTGCAGATACAGATTGGAATGAGTCTGCTCTAAAGTACCAATTCCGTTTGGGGCTATCCGAAGTATTGAAGGATGAACTGGCCCGAGGAGAGATCCCAACCACCTTCGCAGACCTCTGCCAACTTGTCATTAAACTTGATCGTCGGTTGCGGGAACGACGGGCAGAGAAACTTCAGAACCCCCGGCCCACCTGGATGATGCCCCGGGTTCCTCCAGCACCTGCTCCTTCTTGGCACTCCCGCTCTCCTCCTCATGGGGAACCTATGCAGTTGGGCCTGGCACGGTCCCCCCTATCTGCTGAAGAAAGGCTCCGCCGTCGACAAGCTAACCTCTGTCTCTACTGCGGAGGCACAGGTCACTACCTACAGAAATGCCCCGTAAGACCCAGTAAGTGCCCTTCTCGGTCCCTCTCGAGCTTACACACTGCTGGAATTCCACATTTTCACTTGACTGTTCCACTCTCCCTACAGGTAGCGGGAGAGGCCTTCCAGTTGGGAGCCATCCTTGACTCCGGAGCCTGCAGTTGCTTTATGGACCTGACCTTGGCACGACACTTGAACCTTTCTTTAACTACCAAGAAGCAACCTCTTCAAATCCAGCTGGCTGATGGCTCTCCACCCTGCTCAGGACCGGTCACCCAGGAAACCGCTCCCATCCTGACCTGCACCAAGTCGGGTCATCACGAACTTTTACGTTTTGATGTAATCCACTCTCCTATGTTCCCCATCATCCTGGGGTACCCCTGGTTACTGGCCCACAATCCTCGGATCGATTGGGTCAACAGAGAAGTGGAGTTCTCCTCCCCTTACTGCCTGCAGCACTGCTTTCCGGATAAGCCTGCAGGACCTCTTACTCATCTTGCCATGCAACCCAGTACTAAGGACCTGCAACATGTTCCAACACCCTACCGAGATTTCATGGACATTTTCGATGAAAAAAAGGCCGAAGTCCTTCCCCCTCATCGCTCATATGATTGTCCGATTGATCTCCTACCAGGGGCTGAGATCCCCTTCGGAAGAATTTTCCCCTTGTCTGAAACTGAGCTTGAAGCCCTACGGGTGTATATTGATGAAAATCTCGCTAAGGGGTTCATTCAGCCATCTTCTTCGCCAGCAGGGGCTGGGATTTTCTTTGTTGAAAAAAAAAATAGTTCCCTCAGACCCTGTGTGGATTACAGGGAACTCAACAAAATTACTATCAAGAACAGGTACCCACTCCCACTCATCCCCAAACTTTTCCAGCGGCTCAGGACTGCCAAAGTTTTCACCAAGCTTGATCTTCGTGGGGCCTACAACTTGGTTAGAATACGCTCTGGGGATGAGTGGAAGACGGCTTTTAGGTCCAGATTCGGCCATTTCGAGTACCTGGTCATGCCGTTTGGACTTTGTAATGCCCCAGCTACCTTCCAGCACCTTGTCAATGACATTTTCCGTGAGTATCTGGATAACTTCCTCATTGTATATCTTGACGATATTTTGATTTTCTCCGACTCTCTAGAAGCCCATCGTCAACATGTCCGGAAAGTTCTTCTCATTCTACATGAACACGGGCTCTACGTCAAAGGAGAAAAATGCGAGTTCGAGACCGACACCATCCAGTTCCTGGGCTTCATCATAACCACCGGAGGAGTACTGATGGACCCGCAAAAAGTGAAGGCTATCCAGGATTGGCCTGCCCCCACAGACAAAAGGTCAGTCCAACGTTTCATCGGCTTTGCTAACTTTTATAGACGGTTCATTCAGGGGTTTTCTGCCATTGTGTCCCCAATCACCCAACTTACCCGTCAGCAAGTCAAGTTCCAATGGACACCCCAAGCGCAAGGCGCATTTGAGAAGCTCAAGGAACTTTTTTCCTCTGCACCCATCTTACAGCACCCTGACCCTGAACTTCCTTACGTCCTAGAAGTGGACGCTTCAGATTCTGCTATGGGAGCAATCCTATCGCAGAGAAGTGGCCCAAAGGCCCTACTCCACCCGGTCGCCTTTGCCTCCCGAAAATTGAGTCCCCCTGAAAGGAATTACGACGTAGGCGACCGGGAATTACTTGCGATTAAGTTCGCTCTTGAAGAATGGAGATACCTGCTAGAAGGAGCCTCCCAACCCATTCTTATCTTCACAGATCATCGCAACTTGGAGTACCTCAGGGCTGCAAAACGCCTTAGACCCAGACAGGCCCGCTGGGCCTTGTTCTTTTCCCGATTTAACTTCCACATCACTTACCGTCCCGGCTCCAAGAATGGCAAGGCGGATGCCTTATCCCGTATGTTCCTGGACACTGAATCCTCTAAGGAACCTGCTACCATCCTGTCCGCCCACAATTTCCTCCATGCTATTCAACCTGACTTGACTGCAGCCCTTAAACAAGCCTCCAACCAGTTCTCCTCTCCTACATTACCTTTTCTTGAAAGGAAACAGGACTTACTTTGGGCCCATGCCCGAATATTTGTTCCTCCTCCTGTCAGACTCCAAGTCCTGCAGACCCTTCACGACAACAAGATGTCCGGCCACTTCGGAATACAGAAGACAGTGGACTTGGTAGGTCGGTCTTACTGGTGGCCGGGCTGGAGAAAGGACTGCCAAGAATATGTACTTTCTTGTAACACTTGTCAGAGGAACAAGGGGTCCAACATCAAGTCCTGGGGTCTGTTACGACCGCTACCCGTCCCGGAACGTCCATGGAAGGAGATCTCCATGGACTTCATAGTAGACTTACCTCCCTCAGATTTCTTTACCACAATTCTGGTTGTCATAGACCGTCTTTCAAAGATGGCCCACTTCTTGCCCATGAAAGGTACCCCTTCGGCTTCCGCTACCACAGACATCTTCATCAAAGAAGTTATAAGATTACATGGAGTACCAGCTAACATCACCTCAGACCGGGGGGTACAGTTCACCTCCAGATTCTGGAGAGACCTCTGCAAATCCCTTGAAATCAGGACTTCCATGTCTTCAGCATACCACCCACAATCCAACGGCCAAACTGAACGCACCAATCAGACCCTCGAACAGTATCTGAGATGTTTTTGTTCATACTCCCAAGATGACTGGTCAGGCCTGCTACCCTACGCGGAGTTTGCCTATAATAATTCCCTGCATTCTGCCATTAACCAAACGCCCTTCTGGGCAAACTACGGCTATCACCCTTCTTTTCTTCCAGATTCCGTCCCAGACGTCCCTACTCCAGCTGCACAGGATTTAGTCAAACATATCCAGGACAACTTTCTCCAGATCCAGCAGGCCATGAAGGAAGCACAAAGGGGGTATGAGGTACAGTACAATCGGGGCAGGAAAGAATGCCCGCCTTTCCAGATTGGTGAGAAAGTTTGGTTATCAACCGCTAATTTGAAACTCCCCTGTCCTTCTCGGAAACTTGGTCCCAGGTTCATCGGCCCCTTTGAGGTCAAGAGGGTGATCAACCCAGTGGCCTTTGAACTAGATCTCCCCAGTTCCTATAGGATCCACCCAGTTTTCCATGCTTCTTTGCTGAAACCTGTAATTGCCAATTCTTTCCCTGACAGGCAGATGCCACTTCCTCCACCCATCACCATCCAAGGAGAGGAAGAATTCGAGGTTGAAAAGATTCTGGATCTCTGAAAAAGAAGAGGTCAGGTTCAGTATCTAGTCAAATGGAAGGGTTATCCCCCGGAAGACTGCTCCTGGGAGCCATCTGAAAACATCCATGCCCCTCGTTTAATACGAGAATATCACCAAAGACATCCTGAAGTGGGCATCCGGAGGCTGCCCCTAGGAGGGGGGCACTGTCAGGGAAATACCGTGCCTCACCGCCGGGTTCCAGGGTTGCGCACGCGCGGTAGAGCGGCGCAACGAATGGTACAGGTACGCCGGGTAACGGGTGCGCATGCGCGGGTCCGCGGCACTCGGGTATCTGACACAGCCCAGCCAGTGCGGCTCACAGGTTACTAATCACTGCAGGTAGTAATGTATTCCGCAGCCTCCACAGGCTTCGCTGCAATTTTTGGCCATCTTTGGTTTGCAGGACCTGGCCTCCAGAGATACTCCTAATTCCCGGATTCATCCAGTCTTCCTCATTTCAAGCTATACCCGATCATGGCAGCCGTTCAGGGCCGGGGCCATACCTGGACTGGACAAACGGCGGGCCTCACCACCAACAACATGGTCACGGCCAATATGGTTAACAAGGGCAGATCTAAGTCACTCTATGTCCTTCCTACGCAGGCTGGTACAATTATCCCTGCAGCATCAGTTCAATGTGCACTGCACATACATCCTGGGCAAGTGCAACATCACAACAGAGGCACTGACCCTGTCAGGGAAATACCGTGCCTCACCGCCGGGTTCCAGGGTTGCGCACGCGCGGTAGAGCGGCGCAACGAATGGTACAGGTACGCCGGGTAACGGGTGCACATGCGCGGGTCCGCGGCACTCGGGTATCTGACACAGCCCAGCCAGTGCGGCTCACCGCTGTGCGCGGCGCTGACAGAAGACGAGTGCGCATGCGCACTCGTCCGGGTATCCCACCTGACCTCTCACCTGGCCTATAAAAGGCTTCCCCTGTTTGCTCACAAATTGCTGGTTTGTTGTCTCTTTCTGAGTCCTGGCTCCAGTCCTGTATCCTGTATCCTGTACCCTGTATCCTGTATCCTGTATCCTGTATCCAGTACCCTGTACCTGCTTGACTACCTGTGCCGACCCGGAATCTGTCTGACCACCGCTGCCGTTACTTACCTGTGTTTGACCCCTGGCTTGCTTCCTGGATACTTCTACTGCCTGATTACCTGTGCTTGACCCTCGGCCTGCCTACTGGACATTCTCTGAGTTACTTACCTGTGTTTGACCCCTGGCTTGCTTCCTGGATACCTCTACTGCCTGATTACCTGTGCTTGACCCTCGGCCTGCCTACTGGACATTCTCTGAGTTACTTACCTGTGTTTGACCCCTGGTCTGCTTCCTGGATACTTCTACTGCCTGATTACCTGTGTTTGACCCTCGGCCTGCCTACTGGACATTCTCTGAGTTACTTACCTGTGTTTGACCCCTGGCTTGCTCCCTGGATACTCCTGATGCCGGATCACCTGTGTTTGACCCTCGGCCTGCTTACTGGACTATCTCTTGCTTCTTGTGCTTGACCCCCGGCTCGGTGTTCTGGACTTTCAGTTCTCTCATGCTCCCGAGGGTCCTCCTTCAGCATATGCTCTGGTACCTCTTTAACCTCTGCCTGATCACAGCCCTGCCAGGTGTCTACTTCCAGTGCAGCATCAGCCTCTCCTGGTCAACGTCGCTACTGCACACCACCTGCAACACTCCTGCTGGCAACCCGTGCATCTTTGCGCCCGGTGTCCTCTGTACCCACTCCAGAGGCATCGTGCGCCTAGTCGCAAGGGGAGCAGCTCTCAGCATATCGGTCCGGGTGAGTACCTGTGACAGACCCGTTTTAACTTAATTTCATCTTTCCAGCAGAAGCCCAGAGCCGACTCAACGTCATCTCTTATCCCACCTTTGTCTCAGATGGCATTGGGTTAAAGCAGAACCCTCACAGCATGACCCAGCTCACCGATCAATCCTTATCCCACAACACTCTCAAGGCCTACCACACAGCTTGGAACACCTTCTGCAAGTTTCTGGCATCCTGCCCCACGGCAACATTAACAGACACTAAGCACATACTAGTTTTAATTTCATATTGCGACACTCAGTTGGCTCTACCACACAGCTTGGAACACCTCCTGCAAGTTTCTGGCATCCTGCCCCACGGCAACATTAACAGACACTAAGCACATACTAGCTTTCATTTCATATTTAAAATTGAGTATAACCAAAAATCGCCCGCCCTTCTGGTTCACCCCTCCGCGCTTACTGGATAAAACCTCTTAAATTATGGATAAAATCAAATATATATAAATATAAGTATAAAAATATAAATATATAAATATGTAAATATATAAATGGAAAACGTTTATATATATAAGTTCAGTTCACCACTGATGTTTTAGCAGCTGCTTAAAATCCGTAATCATGTGAAATATGGCAATATTATATATTATGAACAAGCAATGCTATTGGCTCAGTCTGTATACTATTGCAGCAGCGCTTTTGTCCTTATTGTCACCCAGGACCATATGGTAAAGAACACAGTCTAGTTATAAAGAGATATTTCCACGTAGTGCTTTCTTGGATAAAAATAGTGACAGCTTCCACCATATAGTTCAATCAATTCTTCACCACGTGCGGAATAAAACTCCCCTTTGGGGATACACTCACCAGACCAATGGTCAAAACAAGCCTTTCAATAAATCACTTATGCATCAACGTTCCTCCCACGTTCTATCTCCTCTGCAGTAATCGGCTGGATCATGCACACATTATTCCTCGCAAAAACAAAGGGGTATTGCAATAGCGTGATATTGTTTTAAAAGCTTTTTATTTAGATGCAAAAAAACCTCCCCCCCCTAATACAGAATGCGTACCATCAATTAGTTAATCATATGCATTACAATCGTTGTGTCACTGTGCCTGTCTCTGTGCGAATTCCTCCGGAACTGATCCTCCCTGCTGTATAGAACAGCAATTCGGTATCCTGTTTGTTTGTCCTGGAACGCACGACCGAGGCGCACACACGTCACTTCCGGTCTGTAGATCACCGCCCTGACGTTTCGTCTTTATCGGACTTCCTCTGAGGGCGTGGTCTACAGCCGGACATTATCTCTTAAGTACCTCTGGGAGGGGAATCCACCAATCCCAGTGTGAGCTCCGGTTGATTGACAAGGAAACCGTGCAATCGGAGTGTCCGCCCGCCGCACTTCCCTCCAATCAGCCGCCTTGCATCACAGTGTCAGCATAGCATGTATTTCGTTCTCACACACAGCAAAAGGTGTGTGTGAGATAATGCGCATGTCCCAGTTCTCCTCCCCACTTGCACAGTGACAGGCAGAGCGATCCCCATACTGATACTGCCCAAGCGGGCAGACGAGAATTACGATCCATGGAACATGACATTGAAAATCTTTGTGTTTAATAGGCTTGCACAGAGCAAACATATGGAGTTGTTTTATTAAAAAGACTTGCTATTTAAGCCATCCTCCGCAATGTTGCATAAAGGATCTCTGTTGAGCGGTACTTATACGAACTGGTGTTATAATCGGTCGGCCGACCGTCTTAATGTGTATGGCAGTATCATCCCCACTACCCATTATCGATCTTATTTTTCGGTGTGTATTTCAAATTCATTAGTGTATAAGGGTCAAGTCCATATGTTGCAATTTTGATTGCTTGTACATTGCAACATTATGTGCCTTATGCATATTTCTTTAGAAAGCATAACTGACTTTAACGTGGTCCCTCATGTTAAAATGACACCCCATAGATCCCCGTGACGCAGATAGTTCTATTATCCGTGAGTCCTTATTATGGACCAGATTGGTCAGTGTATATATATATACAGTATATCATATATAAAAAAGTTTCAAAAAATGTAATATATATAGACATCTCTTGTCTATATATATTAAATTTTTTGAAACTTTTTTATATATGATATACTGTATATATATATATACACTGACCAATCTGGTCCATAATAAGGACTCACGGATAATAGAACTATCCGCGTCACGGGGATCTATGGGGTGTCATTTTAACATGAGGGACCACGTTAAAGTCAGTTATGCTTTCTAAAGAAATATGCATAAGGCACATAATGTTGCAATGTACAAGCAAGCATAACTGCAACATATGGACTTGACCCTTATACACTAATGAATTTGAAATACACACCGAAAAATAAGATCGATAATGGGTAGTGGGGATGATACTGCCATACACATTAAGACGGTCGGCCGACCGATTATAACACCAGTTCGTATAAGTACCGCTCAACAGAGATCCTTTATGCAACATTGCGGAGGATGGCTTAAATAGCAAGTCTTTTTAATAAAACAACTCCATATGTTTGCTCTGTGCAAGCCTATTAAACACAAAGATTTTCAATGTCATGTTCCATGGATCGTAATTCTCGTCTGCCCGCTTGGGCAGTATCAGTATGGGGATCGCTCTGCCTGTCACTGTGCAAGTGGGGAGGAGAACTGGGACATGCGCATTATCTCACACACACCTTTTGCTGTGTGTGAGAATGAAATACATGCTATGCTGACACTGTGATGCAAGGCGGCTGATTGGAGGGAAGTGCGGCGGGCGGACACTCCGATTGCACGGTTTCCTTGTCAATCACCCGGAGCTCACACTGGGATTGGTGGATTCCCCTCCCAGAGGTACTTAAGAGATAATGTCCGGCTGTAGACCACGCCCTCAGAGGAAGTCCGATAACGACGAAACGTCAGGGCGGTGATCTACAGACCGGAAGTGACGTGTGTGCGCCTCGGACGTGCGTTCCAGGACAAACAAACAGGATACCGAATTGCTGTTCTATACAGCAGGGAGGATCAGTTCCGGAGGAATTCGCACAGAGACAGGCACAGTGACACACACGATTGTAATGCATATGATTAACTAATTGATGGTACGCATTCTGTATTAGGGGGTAGGTTTTTTTGCATCTAAATAAAAAGCTTTTAAAACAATATCACGCTATTGCAATACCCCTTTGTTTTTGCGAGGAATAATGTGTGCATGATCCAGCCGATTACTGCAGAGGAGATAGAACGTGGGAGGAACGTTGATGCATAAGTGATTTATTGAAAGGCTTGTTTTGACCATTGGTCTGGTGAGTGTATCCCCAAAGGGGAGTTTTATTCCGCACGTGGTGAAGAATTGATTGAAGTATACGGTGGAAGCTGTCACTATTTTTATCCAAGAAAGCACTACGTGGAAATATCTCTTTATAACTAGACTGTGTTCTTTACCATATGGTCCTGGGTGACAATAAGGACAAAAGCGCTGCTGCAATAGTATACAGACTGAGCCAATAGCATTGCTTGTTCATAATATATAATATTGCCATATTTCACATTTCATTTCATATTGCCACACTCAGATGGCTCTATCACTCAACACCATCAGACCATACTTAGCTGGCATCCAATACTTCCTGGCCTTACAGGATCTCACCAAGCCATCCTCCTTTGCAACCCATGCGATCCCAGCCATTTCAGGCATTCAGAAGCAGCAGCCCATAGCCAACTCCAAACGCTTGCCCATCACGAGTACCATCTTCAGAAACATGTCGTCCATCTTCTCTCGTTCCCCATCGGCTTTCTTCCCAGCTTGGTCATTCAAGTTGCCATATACCTGCCCTACTAAGGTTTTTATAACCTAAGCGAGTTTACCAGTAATAGCCCTGCCACCCAGGTACTGTGTAGACGTCACCTGGCTCGCTTCCAAGATCATTTTCATTCTCCACCTCGCAGTATTCAAAACTCAGCAATCTGGCCCCCGGGTGTCGACATCCATCTTTTCAAGTCAAACAACAGTGAATTACACTAAACCAATAAAGAGCTTTCAACCCTACCTGAATGTTTTTGCCCCCTTTTTTGGTATACCAACCAGCAGACCAAGGCACACTTTAGGTCCATTTCATGATGTAAGTCATGTGGCGCGTTCATGTGGTTCACATTCATCCCGGTTGAATGGCTTCAACCATAAATAAGAAGGCCAGTATGGTGGCCTGTATTTTATGGGAGGAGTCCGGGGGGTATTTAACCAGCCCACTCATCTGTGGTCTTTGTCGGTTCCGCTGCACGTTACCCATCCTCCCATTACCCTTTTCAGGGCATTTCTCTAATTCATTTCTCTCCTCAAACATCTATTACTTATCTTGGGTATGCCCCCTTTTTTAGTATACCGACAGCAGACCAGGGCACACTTCAGGTCCATTTTATGATGTAAGTCTTGTGGCGCGTTCATGTGGTTCACATCCATCCTGGTTGAAGGGCTTCGACCATAAATATATATATGTATATATAAATAGCATAAATGTAATTATTCATATATAATGTGTTCCCAATGCTGTCAATGTAAAACACAGGCTTCTTGTGTGGCTGGGTTGTTGAAAAATGCAGATAATCAGATAATGCAAATGCAATACAAATAAGTATTTAAATAAAGAAATGATAACAATGAAATTTGGCAGTGACAAAACTACTTGTAAAGTGGAGGTATAAGTCTATCAACATTATCTTGTATTAAATATTGAAACATATTTACTGTAGGTCCATTATCTTCTAAGAGTATTCAGTTGAGTGTGTCATATCTTTATTTAGAGTTTCAAAATCAAAATAAATATTATTATGTTGTTTTCTCTTTTACCATGTACATAGTGATTTTTTTTATAAGGTTGCTAGGTTATTTCAAGTACAGCAACCTAATGCCAGCTATTTTATAGCAAGATCCTATTTACAAGCATTGAATATATTTAATTATTATCCATCAGATATCAAGTGACGGTTTAAAAGCTTTTAATATGTTGTGGTAAGTACATCAGCAATTTAAACCATTAGAGCTCCATTATAATTTTAGTTTGGTTCATGTAACTCATAGTCCTGGTAAGCTTTTTGCCTGACAAATTTTACTATCATTATTTGCATATATTTAACCCATGAAAACACACTGTTTAAAAATAGCTGAAGCTTAATAGTGTAAATAGAGTAGATACCATACAGTATACTGTGTAAGCAGTGCAACAGTTGCTGTAGCTGCTTAATAAATATAGTTTATGGTAATTTCATTGTTAAACCCCTAATTTCCTCTGATGCATCTAGTGACTTTAGAACAATGTTTAATGTACTTATTGCTGGAAAAAATATAATCTACTATTTGGGAGATCCATAGATCTGCTGTATAGGAGAGACCTGGGTGTTTCTTACAGTCTATGTAAATGGCCCATAAAGCTACTTCGCTAATGAACTGAAAACTTCAGTGCCCAGAATTCTGCAGCTTCTGATCCAGAGTTTATGCAAACAACTATTTCCTATGTGCTGTTTTATTAGTGTAGCCTGGTCTGCAGTACCACCACATTGCACACCTAATACTCATTGTAGCTGTCACCTCACCTTTTGTGTTGGAGTGAGACTGTTCTGCCACATACTCATGACAGCTGGAGCCATAGGAGAGAGCCAGTGGGCTGGAGGAAAGGGGCATACTGACAAGACAGATTGCGCGACAGAATCTAGAGACAACACCAATGCCACAGGTTTCACCCATCAGAGTGCCTGAGGAGGCTTCGTAATAGTCTGCATAGTGGTGAGAGGCCATTGGCCACAATCCAATTACCCTGGAATTAAAGGGACAGTGCCTAACTTGGGACTTAACCCTTTACTGTGGGATAAAAATATACCTGAGTGTCCCAGCACAGGAATCTGGCCAACAACATTTAGTAATACACCAGTTGTAGGGGGTTCAGAGAGAATCAAGGACCTTTCAGTTTCTAGGTGAGTATTGCCTTTAGTTATGACCCCCCCCCCCCCAATTATAGGATTTAGATAAAATAACATTTGGCCCTCTCATTTTCTTACCTTGTGACTGTTCATTGCTGTCACCATTTTTTTTTTATTGTTGCCTTTATGGGTGTAAACATCTTTCTTGTTCAGTTTTGGTGTGTCATAGGGTGTGACATTGCCAGAAGGGTCATTGTCATAGAATCAAGGAATCCATATATCAGTGGCTCCTTTGGGGTAAGCGCTACCTTAGGCAATCTCCTTTATTTGGACTCATACTAAATCCTTATAAGTCCAAATTGGGGTGATGAGCAATGATGTAATGTAGATGCCAAACATCTATAATCAAAATGACAACTGATTTCTGGTTAAAATTGGACAGAGCATTTGTGTATAGTCATTAAGTAATTCTACTGAGAAAAGGACTAATGTTAATTGTTCAATGTAACTTGCAAAGCACTAACCATTTAAGTAGGAAATCCTAATTCTTAAATATAACATTTTATATGCATGACCTTGGCAGTTTACTTACTGTTTTAGAGTGACCTTGTAAATTGATTTCTTTTTATTATACTTTTTATACTTCACTTAGACTTGCATTTTTAAAATAATAATTGATAATTGCATTTAAATTAAACATTTTTACAACTTCATTACTTGGATTATTAATAATCACTCAAAGTTTATTACTATTCATTTGTTAGCTCATATATTGTTTAATTAAGTAATTAGAACAAAACGTGTGTGTGTTTGTGATGAGATTTATGAAATGACAAACTTTTTCATGCATTATGATAAAAATATACGGTCTTCGATAAACATTTTAGCAAAAAATTACTTCCTTCCTCCAGAAACATTCATTGTAAAAAAAAAATTCCATTCTAAAAACTGAAATAAGCAGAAACAAAACATCCCAGCATAGTAGTATAACCTTGTTAAAGCATTAGCTGAGCTTAAAATTTTACGTAAAAGCAGGTAACCCAGAGTATTATTGGGGCCGTTTTTAGATAATGTACTGAACCCGAGTTATTGTACACTAAAAACAAAGAAGATCTTTAGGATGGTGAGCAGTCCAAGCCACTTCTTCAGTTCTAATTAACACTAATTAGAACTGAAAAAGTAGCTTGAACAAGCTACAAAATGTCTTCAACATTACAGAATAAGTCCAGATAAATTTGACTAAGGGGTTGATTTGCTAAAACTGGAGATTGCAAACTCTGGTGCAAATTTGCATAGAAATCAATTAGCTACCAAGATTTTTTTTTCGTCAAAGCTTAATTGAACCAGCTGAAGTTAGAAGCTGATTGACTACCATGCACAGTTGCACCAAATTTTGCACTCTCCAGTTTTAATAAATCAACCCCTAACTACTTCTAGATATATTATCTACTTTGTTAACTGTGAGCAGCCATCTGTTCCCTCTTGTTGCGTCTCATTTTGCATCTTACTGGCAGAATAGGAACTTTTCCAGTGCTATGTGGCCGCCCAGCATCACTCTTGGTATCTCAACTAGGGATGAGCCGAACACCCCCCCGTTCGGCTCGCACCAGAACCCGCGAACGGACCTAAAGTCTGTGCGAGCTTTAGAACCCTATTAGTTATAATGGATGCGAACGTTCGAAATTAAAAGTGCTAATTTTAAAGGCTAATATGCATGTTAATGTCATAAAAAGTGTTTGGGGACCTGGGTCCTGCCCCAGGGGACATGTATCAATGCAATTATTTTTTTTTAAAACGGCCGTTTTTTCAGGAGCAGTGATTTTAATAATGCTTAAATTGAAACAATGAAAGTGTAATATTCCTTTAAATTTCGTACCTGGGGGTGTCTATAGTATGCATGTAAAGGGACGCATGTTTCCCGTGTTTAGAACTGTCTCTGCGCAAAGTGTAATTTTTGAAAGTAAAAAAGCTATTTAAAATCACTTGCGGCTAATGTTAATTGACGGCTCCCGTAATACAGAGAACAGTCATTCATTGAAACTCATTCATAAAAAAAAGTCATTGATAAAAAATAAAAAAAATGAAAAAAAAAAGCGTAGGGGTCCCCCCAAATTCAATAACCAGGCCCTTCAGGTCTGGGATGGATATTAAGGGGAACCCCAGCCAAAAAAAAAAAAAAAAATGGCGTAGGCTCACATAGCGGGAGCCTCCCATTGCGCGGAGCGGCCCAAGAAGAGACAGAGACACCGACACCGACGCCGACGGAAGAAGATGCCGGACGAGAAGACCAGCGCAAGAAGAAGCGGATCGGAGGAAGAAGAAAATGGAAGAAGAAGATGGAAGAAGATGACGGAAGGAGAAGATGAAGAAACCGAAGGATGAAGAAAGAAGAAAGAAGATTTTAATAAAGGAATTGTCAAAGACTGTCTCCTGTCATTTTTACCATTTTTGCCACTTTTTTGGTGAAATGGTAGGGGTACTTTTGTACCCCCTTACCATTTCACACAGGGGGGGGCGGGATCTGGCGGTCCCCTTGTTAAAGGGGGCTTCCAGATTCCGATAACCCCCCCGCCCGCAGACCCCCACAACCACCGGGCACGGTTGTGGGGAAGAGGCCCTTGTCCTCATCAACATGGGGACAAGGTGCTTTGGGGGTCTTAGACCCCCAAAGCATCCTCCCAATGTTGAGGGCATGTGGCCTGGTACGGTTCAGGCGGGAGGGGGGGCCGCTCTCGCCCCCCCCTTTTCCTGCGGCCTGCCAGGTTGCGTGCTCGGATAAGGGTCGGATTTTGAGGGGGACCCCACACCATTTTTTTTGGCTAGGGTTCCCCTTAAAATCCATCCCAGACCTGAAGGGCCTGGTTATTGAATTTGGGGGGACCCCCACGCTTTTTTTTTGTTTTTTATTAATGAATGACAGTTCTCTGTGTTACAGGAGCCATCAATTCATTAGCCGCGAGTGCTTTTAAATAGCTTTTTTCCTGCAAAAATGACACTTTTTTGCAGGGAAAGTTCTAAACACAGGAAACCTGCCCCCCTTCACAGGCCACCTATAGACACCCCCCAGATGTAATACTGCAATGCTGTTCTAACAGCACGCACACACATATCCCCAGAAATAGAGCATATCTTGTCAGCAGCACACTGACACGCTGACACTGACTGAAACAGAATATGCGAGGCCGCCGGGGCGTGTACTAAAGCCCCTGAGCTATAATTGGCTACAGGCATCCTGCCTGTAGCCAATTATGGCTCTCCTCGCTGCTGGCGCTGTGATTGGCCAAGCATGCGGGGTCACAGTGCATGCTTGGCCAATCATCAGCCAGCATTGCACTGCGCGGGCCGCAATGCATTGCGGGGCTGCTCGCATCACACGAATTTGATGCGAGCAGCCCCAATAGTTCTGGGCTCGCCGAGCGAGCGAACGCCCGGTGCTCGATTCGAACATGGGTTCGAAACGAACACCGGGCCCATCCCTAATCTCAACATGCTGGGCATGACGCAGGGAGGATCAGCTGGATGGGTTTCCCCTCCTCCTGGTCTTCGTACGTCACTTCCAGTGCTCTCCTTCCCCTCACCGAGCGTCGTTTGTATTTATCTCATCACGCAGGCCCCGGTCTGGTGTTGAGCGCATGCGCAGTGACTACAAGCGGCTGTACATCGGCAAGCTCTGATTCGTTGACTACGTGCGGGGCGTATATATAAAAGCATGCTGTTTTCAATGCTTAATGCAGCTATTATCCATCAAGGTCATCAGCCTCATGTAGGCTACGGGTGGTGTGGGGTTTCATTTACATAGGTATTTATTGTAGATTCGATTTGGGTCATGCTTATGGTATTTTTGCCAGTACCTTACTTATGAGGCTATCTTCTATATTTGCTATAGGTCCTACCACACAGATGGTTCCTATGGGATACACCAGTGCTTTGTTTGGATTACTTTGCTTTTAAATAGCATATTGGGCTGTACTGAGACATCTTGCTTATCATACTATCTGGCACTCATTGCGTTATCATGTGATATCTCTCACAATTATAACCATTCTTTGGTCCATCTCTTGCTCTCAGAACCTGCCAATCCCTGTTATGTATTCCTTGCCTGGTGAGTTTCATTATCATTAGGCTTACTTGTTCAGTTAATTTTATGATATTAATATATGTAGACTCCTATTTAAGCAGTGTTAGCTAATTACCTTTTTGTGATATTTTATCATAGGTATATTTTGATACTCTCCCCTTTGTTCGATTTTGAGCTATCCTACCACTCACCTCTGCGGCCTTTTAGATCTCTGTCTGTGCTATATCGTGTTGTTTTTAAAATTGTATATGTTTAATCCTCAGTAAGTATATGCTTTTGTTAATACTACCATTATACATTTTAATATATATGGGAATATTTTGGGTTCTTAATACTAGTAATCATATCAGACATACTTTGGGATGTTGGCTTTTCTCTAGGGGTCCTAGTCTTTTCATATTGATACTTAACCTTTTCTTGGGTGCCCCTAGAGTTAGTGTATAGTATTAATTTGATTTAGGTCGCCTCTGGGGGGCTTTCAATTTTATCCCCCACAGACGTGTTGCATCATATTATACACGCTTCCATAGTATTTTGGTTTGTCTCTTTCTGCCTGTACCAGGGATGCATATGGAATGGCCACTCTGGGCCCAGATGTTCAATAATTGTTTATTATATTGATATTTTGTTGTTTTTGTAACACCATGTAGCATTTTTATGTATGTTTCTTTTCTTCCTTTTTCTTGATAGTCAATGTTAATGCTCCTGAAGAAGCGCAATGAATGCGCAACATGTAGAGCGAATTGTCTTTTCTGAATATCTTCTTACCGCTTATCTGTCAATTAACCATACTTCTGGATTCAGGATGACCTTGATTCATCTTCTAGTCTCCGTGTAGTTATTATTATTATTATTATTATATCATGTATTGTTCTATCAATGTGTTTTTTTTTTATATTTATATATTTTGTATAATCTTTTGGTTGTGCCTAAAAAGTCCAAGTCCCATTTCTCTCTTGCTATTCCATATATATATAGGCACTGTATACTAATATTGTATCCACAGGACCACTCTGTGGTATGATCAATAATTTCACTTCTAGATATATATCATTAAAGGGGGTAAATGAGAACCTTCACAGACTGATAGGAAGAATCAAAGATGGATATTATCGCTATAGTTTTTTTCTTGATAGCGGTTTGACAGAGTGGATGAATGAGTTAGATTATGGGTTTTTAGTCCATGTCTCTGTTGAGAAGAATGTTTCTAGGGCCCATACCCAAGCAGCTAGGGATTAGCCAAACCCCCCCCCCCGGTCCGGTTCGCACCAGAACATGCGAACAGGAAAAAAAACAGGAAAAAAAATTGTGCGAACACACGAACACCGTTAAAGTCTATGGGACACAAACATGAAACATCAAAAGTGCTAATTTTAAAGGGTCATATGCATGTTATTGCCATAAAAAGTGTTTGGGGACCTGGGTCTTTTTTCAGGAGCAGTGATTTTAATAATGTTTAACGTGAAACAATAAAAATTAAATTGTGCCCAGGGGGGGGGGGGGGTCTTGTAAAACTGCTCACGGCTGTAATGTATTGTCGGGTCCCGGCAATATACATAAGAAATCATTGAAAAAACAGGCCCTTTGGGTCTGGATATTAAGGGAAACCCTGCAACAAAATTAAAAACAAAATTGCGTGGGGGACCCCCCTCAAAATCCATACCAGGCCCTTCAGGTCTGGTATGGAATTTAAGGGGAGCCGCGAGCCAATATTTTAAAAAAAATTACACGGCGTAGTCCCAAAATCAATCCAGACCCTTATCCGAGCACGCAACCTGGCAGGCCACAGGCAGGAAAAGGGGGGATGAAAGAGCGTCCCCCCTTCTGAACTTTACCAGGCCACATGCCCTCAACATAGGGAGGGTGTTTTGGGGTCCCCCCAAAACACCTTGTACCCATGTTGATGGGGACAAGAGGGCCTCTTCCCCACAACCCTTGCCCGGTGATTGTGGGGGTCTGTGGGCAGGGGGCTTATTGGAATCTGGAAGCCACCTTTAACAAGGGGGCCCCCAGATCCCACCCCCCATGTGAATGGGTATCGGGTACATTGTACCCCTACACATTCACCAGAAAAAGTGTCAAAAAAGTGACAGTAGACAGTTTGGGACAATTCCTTTATTAAAAAAAAAAAATATTCCATTCATCTTCGATCTCAGCGCCGATGATCCAAGAAAAAAAATTAAAAACTCTGCCTCGATGGGAGGCTCCTGCCAACTGCAGCCTTTTTGCTTTGGCAGCTGTTCCCCTTCTGATGGCATGTGACGTCACGTAATGTCAGAGGGGGGCAGGGTCACCCGTTTACATCATTGGGTGGCCCGGCTTCAGCTATATAACAGCTGTCAAAGCAAAAAGCTTTTTTTTTCTCGGCCCGTCTGTGCTGTGATCGAAGATGAATGGACATTGCAGGACATTTTTTTTTTTTAAATAAAGGACTTGTCCCAAACTGTCTCCTATCATTTTTACTTTTTTACACTTTTTTTGGTGAATGTGTAGGGGTACAATGTACCAGATACCCATTCACATAGGGGGCTAGGATCTGGGGGTCCCTCTGTTAAAGGATAAGGTCTGGTATGGATTTTGGGGGAATTTTTTTTTGGCGCAGGGTTCCCCTTAAAATCAATACCAGACCTGAAGGGCCTGGTATAGATTTTAGGGGGACCCCATGCCCTTTTTTTAAATCTTGGCACGGGGTTCCCCTTAATATCCATACCAGACCTGAAGGGCCTGGTATGGGTTTTAGGGGGGACCCCCACTCCATTTTTTTTTTTCAATTTTGGCACAGGGTTTCCCTTAATATCTATACCAGACCCTAAGGGCCTGGTAATGGACTGGGGGGAACCCATGCCATTTTTTCAATGAATTTTAACTATATTGCCTATAGCTTAGGGGTAATCCGATGAATAAACTTAGAGCCCTACTCAAAAGGTCTATTAAGCAAGCCCAAGAAAAAGGTATTCTCACAAAAAAAAAAAAAAGGCCAGGTACCTTGTCCCTGACGCTCCAAGGCTGCCTGTAATATATCAACTAGGAAAAATCCATAAGAATACAGACTGCCCACCTGGGAGACCCATCGTAAGTGGTGTCAATTCCGCTTTCTCCTTAGTGAGGAAATATTGGCCAATATTTCTCAGGCATAAGACTGTAGTTAATTTAAGGCCCAAGCGGCCACAATTTATCTATCGTAGAGCACCTAATTTAAGAGATAAATTAGCACCAAACATCCATGACCCCCCCAAAAAGAAGGTCACTTTCTGAGACCAAACCAGCTTTTTCTATTGCCGGAGGTGTAAAGCATGTAAAACTATGAGAAAAAACATTAGAAAAATAGATATATTTAAATCTTTCAGCACTAGCAGGGAATAGAGTATCAAAAAGTTAACTGTCTGTAAATCCACACGTTACATATGTAGTGGCTTGTCCTTGTGGGTTACAGTATATTGGGTGGACTACAAGGTTTTTGAGCACAAGAATAAATGAAGAGCTCAGTAAAATTACCCCAATCAAAGTCTTTCAAATCATTTTAGAATGTATCACAACAGAGACCCAAGTTTAGCAACTTTTTTTGGTATAGATAGGGTAGAGCCACACTGGAGAGGGGGGAACATGACCCAGAGGATTTCAAAAAACGAAACTGAGTGGATTTTTAGATTGAATACACTCAATCCGGCGGGTATTACTGTCAATATAGATCTGAATTGCTTTTTGTCAAACTATTAGTGATTATGATATTGTAAAGGTTATCCAATCAAAACTTTCTGCCATTTTGAGCCATAGATTGTGATGAGTATTACCATTGGCCGCCACATGACGGCGACATTTGTGAATCTATACCCTATTTAGGTTTGACCACTTACGCCTCGCCACCACAAGGTGTCGCATGTGAGGCCAAAATATCAAAACTTCCTATTTTCTTTAATAACTTTTTATTTTTTAGATTTTTTTAGTTAATATAACTTTTTGCATACAACTGAACATGTACACTTACCAGTACATAGTTTATTTTTAATCAATTCAATGCCGATTGGAAGGATTGGATTGGATATTCTTGAATGGGTGGCAGTATAAATAAGGGAGGTGATGTATGTATCCGGTCATGTGACCCCTGATGACGTACTGATGAAATGCGTTGGGTGGGGTCAAGCATGCTATGTCACTTCCGCCCACAGTGGAAGGCAGGTGGAGCACAGAACGCCGTCCTCGTGTCCTTTTGTATGTTTTTTACTTCTGTTTTTTTCTGGAAGGCCATAAGAGCCTTTTTTATCAAATAAACCTTTTATGATATACTTCACAATGGGAGATTGTTCCTTGTTTCATGTCTGACCTGGATATGTGTGACCATCTCTCCTTAAACGATTGATCAGAGGTATCACAGGGCTTGCTGAGATGGATCTTCAGAAATATCCCATTTTCTAAAGCTGTTATGATCTCTGTAATAGGGGTCATCTTCATCTGGTGAGTAGGCTGAGTGCTTGGTGTTGGTAGAGGATTCCTACAGTCACCCATTCATTGGATTAATGAAATTACCTTCTCACTGGAAAATATTTAAAGACCTTCTTTAGACTTGCATTTTTTTTTTGGGCTATTTGGACATTATCGTTTTGTGATTCTTATCAAGTTTCTGGAATTTTATGATTGATCGCAATTTTATGTACACTTATGTTTACTATTTAGTGTTTGTTTAACTTTCCATTGGAGTGAATCCGGTGGTTATACAATCTTTATTCTGCACTGTATGCACTTTATATTGAGGTATTAAGCCACAGGGAGCGCAGTTCATCACACACTGACTTTCAGTCTTTGTCTATTGATGTGTATGCCTGAGGTATCAGAGGCAGGGCAGGACTTAGGGTGGTGGGGGCCCCTGGGCTTGAGTCACTTTCGGGCCCTACCTTCTATACATTACTACGGCATATAATACACGCCGGCGTATAACACGCACCCCAAGTTTAGGAGGGAATTTTAAGGAACATTTTTTTTAGGAGGGAAGTTTAAGGAAAAAACTTACATTTAAATGCCCAGCAATGCAGCCTTATCAGTGTCTATCTGCAGCCTTGCCCATCCATCTGCAGCCTTGTCCAGTGTCACTGCAGCCTTGTCAGTGCCATTTGCAGCCTTTTCAATGTAGCCTTGTCATTTGCAGCCTTGCCCCAGTGTCATTTGCAGAACTTGTCATTTGCAGCCTTGTCATTGCAGTCTTAAAGTTTAAAAATGGCGCCGCCGAGATACAGAGTGCTCTGTATCTCGGCGGCTCTCGGGTCCTCTCGGCAGCTCTCAGGTCCTCTCGCAGTCCCGAGCAGAGCCGAGAGTAGCCGAGTGTACTCGGCTCGGCTCACAGTCACGCCCAGTCCCTGTGTTATGTCCATCATAGGGCAGGACTGGGCGTGACTGTGAGCGGAGTCGAGCCGAGTACAATCGGCTATATATCTTGGCGGGGCCCGTGGGCCCCCTATTGGGTGGGACCCATGGGCTTGAGCCCAGTCAAGCCCAATGGTAAGTCTGGCCCTGGTCAGAGGTACAAAGTTCTTAGTAGAGGTCAAGGTAAGAACAGAGGACCCAAAACAACCAAGCGGTTCCTGCGGGGATTACGCTACATAAGTGGTAGTTATGATGATTTGTTTAATTTTATATTTTCATTTTACCACAGCTGATTAATTGTGGATTGCACAGGACACTTTTTAAAGTACATTTGTCACTTGATTATGGGACATTGTTAAATTTATTTTATTGATGGATTGTGGATTTCACAGGATACTTTAACATGTGTCACTTTACAACATTTATATATGCATTGTATGTGTGTTTATGTATTTATAGATTGATGAATTTCACAGCTGTAATGTTATAACATAGTCACAAAATTGTTGATTTACAGTGTCTGAGGGTTTGTCTAGTAAGATATTGAAGATAGATGCAGTCGCAGGAATAAGTTCTGGCATATCTACTGATTCAGACATAACACAGATGTGAATGTTTTTTCACCTGTTGCTATTTTTTATTGTCATCAATGTGGTATAAAGAATCTTACAGCAGTGAAGGACCAGGTCAGTGTAAAAAAGGCAGGCAAGTGGTGCAGAGACTGGAGCTCAGTGCTGAAGCTGCTCACTAGAGCAAGCCACGCCTCCAACATAGAATTTGTTAAAAAAAATAAAAAATCTTACTAATCTATGACTACCAAAAAAACTCTCCTCGTGTATGATTTTATTACTAAATGGTTGTCAATCATTTTAGTGACATGTTAATCTAAATAATATTTGTTTTTTAAGTTTTGGATAGAGCAAATTGGACCCTCTGCGAAGTTTGTATTGCTGTCTGGGCCCTCATTGTGGAAATGAACCCCCAATGCACTGGTGAAAGTTGTCACTGAGACAGAATATGAGAGAAAATCCTAAATTTTAGAGCTGTCCCCAGAACAAGGTAAGGGGCGATCTTTCAGTGGGGACATCTTTTCTGGGACAACTCTCTAAGAGGATATTCCCTTCACTTTGATTGACTTTCCTATGGCATCTCTGGGACAGGAAGTGAAGGTAAATTTCTAAAATGGTACACAGACGGCGAAAAAAAAAAAAAAGAAGCCTAGCAGAGGTTTTACCTTCTCCAACTCAATCAAAAAAAAACATTGGCTATAATTACACTTTAACCACTTGCCGACTGCCTACCGCACTTGTACTGTGTCAGGTCAGCTCTATTGTGCGAAACGACAAACTGACAAACAGTGTAGCGCACTGATTGGACACAGGGGATGCCAATCAGTGGGGTCGGCAGATCCGATGTCGGCTGACCGCCTGCGATCATTCCCCAGAGAGGCAGAACAGTGATCTGCCTATGTAAACAGGGCAGATCACAATTCTGACAAGGGAGAAGATGTAGATCTTGTGCTCCTGCTAAGCAGGAAAACCAATCTCTGTCTTCATCCAGTCAGAGCAACCCCCACACAGTTAGCAAGCACCAGCTAGGCACACAGTTAACCCTTTGATGGCTCCTAATGTTAACCCCTTTCCTGCCAGTGTCATTAGTACAGTAACAGTGCATTAGTACTGATCACTGTAATAATGTCACTGGTTCCCAAAAAAGTGTTAAAAATATCAGTTAGGTGTCCCAGTTAGGTAAGGTCGCAGTCCCGCTAAAAATCACTGATCACTGAGCCACTATTAGTAAAAAGGAAATAAATAAGGAAAAATGCCATAAAAATATCCCATAGTTTGTAGACGCGATAACTTGCGCAAACCAATCAATATACGCTTATTGGGATTTATTTACCAAAAATATGTAGCTGAATACACATTTGCCTAAATTAAAAAAGAAATTCGATTTTTTACATTTTTTATTGTATATGTTTTATAGCAGAAAGTAAAAAATATTGTTTTTTTTTTTTTTTTTTTCAAAATTTACGCTTTTTTTGTTTATAGCACAAAAAATAAAAACCGCAGAGGTGATCAAATGCCCCAAAAAAAACTCTATTTGTGGAAAAAAGGACAAAAACCTTTCGAGCTGAATTAGTAAAGAGGTATTTTTTTTTACTTGTAAAGGATTCTACACATAGATTGGAAATATTTATCACTATAATTATGTAATTTTTTAGACATTTAAGTTGTTTTCACTTTCCAATTCATGCAAACACAGGTGATACAAAAATGGTGCAGTGTGTGTATATATTTGAGCACCGGCTATTGTCTTGCTGCTTTGTGCTGTAGTATTTAAAAAAAAAAAATCACATAATAGTTTCATTTCTTTGACATTCAGCTATGCTAATGCAGTTATTTTACCTTGCAAGGCACTTGTTTACATAAGTGTGCCCAACACATTACAAGTGCATACATTTTGAATTGCAGTTTAAATAGAGGCAAATGCTTGTGTATGTTTTCAAATATTCTGACACATGAAAATGCTTGGTGAGCCATGTGTGAAGACCAACTTTTGAATGTAGTAATTTTCATGTCATATTGCATTTTTCCCCCATTTACATAGACTATGTGACAGGGAAAAGACTGCATGGCAATCAGTAAATCACTAATGAAAAATATTGCATGTTTCTGATGAGTCTGCCAATGTGTAGTTAAAAGTCACACTTTAAAACTAAATGTTGTTCTGTTTCTGGCCAATTTGAATAATTATCAACAATGTTAACAAACAATATATAGGAGCTCATGTCTCTTTGTAGCTATGGTATCTAATAGAGATGAGCTGTGACCTGTTTGCAGTTTGGAAAACCACAAGACAAAATGGTCTTTATAGGCCAGCTCAGTCGTGCAAATTCCAAGCCAGTGGTTTTTAAACAAGATAAGACTTGACGTGAGAGATGCAGGGTTCACTCAAACTCCTGCTTTTACGGCTTGTAGATCAGATGAACTAAATGCCCAGATTTGCCCATATTCACTCACCCATACCTTCTCCTTCTCCAGCAGGAAGTCATTCTTTTAGGCCCCTTTCACACAGGGTGTTTTTCAGGCGGTACAGCGCTAAAAATAGTGCCTGTACACCGCCTGAAAAAACCGGCCACATTTACTCCAGTGTGAAAGCCGGCGGGCTTTCACACTGGAGCGGTGCACTAGCAGGACGGTAAAAAAAGTCCTGCTAGCCGCATCTTTGTAGCGGTATAGGAGCGGTGTATTCACCGCTCCTATACCGCTCCTACCCATTGATTTCAATGGGACACCGTGGTAATACCGCAGCAATACCGCGGCAAAACCGCTGCAAAGCGCCGATATGGCGGCGCTTTGCGGAGGATTTTAACCCTTTTTCGGCTGCTAGTGGGGGTCAAACCCGCACCGCTAGCGGTCGAATACCGCAGCTAAAACGACGTAAAGCAGTGCTAAATATAGCGCTGCTTTACCGTCGCCGTGGCTCCCGCCCCAGTGTGAAAGGGGCCTTAGTGTTAGTGTTACTACCACCACTAAATGACAACTTCCTGCTGTACAGGTCACAAGAATTATTGGCTGTGTGCTGCTGCCTGCTTGATTGTTTGTAAACAAGCTAGAAGGTATCCCAGCTAGGATCATTGACTAAATTTGGTCATTACTATAACATTACCTAACTGACCTCCTGGCCACCTAGACTGCATGCCTAGATAAAGGTCTGGTATGACATTATGGGGAATACCACACTATTTGTTTTCATTATGTTAACACTAAATGTAAAACAGCAACAAAAATATATAAGGAACAAAAAACACCATGGGTGCCCTTCATACTAAGCCCATATCCAGGCAAGTAGCCTGAGTGGCCAAGGAAAGGAGGCAGTGCACACGTGCCCCCCTTTTGAACCATGCCAAGCCATATGTGTTCAACATTGGGAGGGTACCTTGCAAGACATACTTGTTCTCATATTGAGGGGACAAGTACCTGCATACCTGTCTCCAACCCACTGGAGTACCCGATACTGTCTCCAGCCCATATTGAGGGGACAAGAGCTTCATCCCTACTTTTTGTCATATAAGGGCTGTGGGAATTTGCATGGGGAGACGTATCCAAATTTAAAAGTGCCCTTTATAACAAAGGGGCCAACAAATATTCACTCTCCAGGATAAGGAGGACATTGTTAACCCTATCAATCATTCCCAAAAAGAGTTTCATATAAATACAGTCACCAATACCTTTAAATAGTATGCCACCCCCCCCCCCCCTCAAAAAAAAGAGAAAAAGCAAAAAAAGCAAACAATGTCCGTCTAGGTAAATCCAGCATCAGTTATGTTGTCCTGTGATATAAATACTGGCCAATCATGATGATCAACTACAATGACCTGCCACCAAATAATTTTGTGTGGGTAGTTCTATTGCTACAAAATGGCACTGTTATTTTAATTTGGGTTTTAGGGAACTTGCAAAATAATGGCATATGAAAAGCTTAAGTGTATCTAAAGCCCAAACATTTTTTTAGTTTTGAAATGTTGGGGTTGATGGTATATGGAGGAGTTGGACCTCACTCAGGTTTTTTATTTCTTTCTGTATCCCCACTGGAGAAGGTCAGCTCCTCTTTTTTTTCCAGTGACCACTGTTGCCTAAACAGAAAGTCAAGGGAAATTCAGTTTTTAGCTATCACCAGAACAGGAATAGAGGGTACATGAAACAAATGTCAAAAGGGAATTTCCCTCACCTTGGAGAAACTTCCTCACTTCCTTCATTTTTTTTTTCACAAGATAGAAGTAAAGGCTCTCAGGTGGCAAGAAAGCTTATAGGAGTGTTAACCATTTTTATTTCATATCCAAAATGTATAAAAATGTTTGATCTTTAACCACTTCAATACCAGGCACTTACCCCCCTTCCTGCCCAAACCAATTTTCAGCTTTCAGCGCTGTCACTTTTTAAATGACAATTGAGTGGTCATGCTACACTGTACCTAAACAAAATTTGGATCATTTTGTTTCCACAAATAGAGCTTTCTTTTGGTGGTATTTGATCACCTCTGCGGTTTATATTTTTGCTAAACAAATAAAAAAAGCCAGAAAATGTTGAAAAAGGTTTTCTTTGTTTCTGATGGGTACTGATAGGTAGCAATGATGGGTGGCACTGATATGCAGTACTGATGGGCATTGATAGGCAGCACTGATGGGTACTTTTAGGTAGCACTGGTGGGCAGTGATAAGAGACACTGCTGGGCACTGATAGGCGGCATTGAAGGGCACTGATGGCTGGCACTGATAGATTGCACTGATAGGCATCACTGGTGGTACTGGCACTGCAAGCATTTTTAATGGGCACTGATTGGCACTGATTGGGCACTGATAAACAATCAGCACAGACCCCCCTGTCAGGAGAGCCACCGATCGCCTCTCCTCTACTCGCGTCTGTCAGTGAGGAAAAGCTGATAAACAGCTCTTCCTGTTTACATTCTGATCGGATTGGACAAGGCTGATCACATGGCAAAGAGCCTCCATCAGAGGCTCTTTACCGAGATCGGTGATGTGGCGTGTCAGACTGACATGCCTCACCACAGATCGCTGCTCTAGCGCCCCCCCTAGGGAGCGCAATCGCGGCTTATCCGGCTGGACGTCATATGACACCCAGTCTGGATAACTGAACCACCACCCGGCCGTCATTTTGCTATAGCCTGGGCGGGAAGATATCATGGAAAAACACATATGTGAGAGTCAAGGAAGCTGCACACCCCAAAAAATTTAAACCATGGAAAAGTTCCCCACAGGGTTTTTTAGCAGCAAGAATAGACAAATATCTATTGTATAAAATTGATTGTTTTATTTAATAGAAAAAATTCAATTGTACAAAAGAATTTAAAACATGAGCTCTGGTTAACACATATACAGTGGGGTAGCCAAAATTGATGGTGACATTATACATCATAGGGACAATGTGTTACAGGTTACGTTACATCATAGGATGCATGATAATACCCCAATGCATTTCGACCCCTACATTCGTGGTCTTCTTTGTTTTTTTTATAGCATTCTAGAAAATACATCAAAGAAAGGTGTTTACCATTTTTACATTTTGACATTTACAGCAAGAGAAGAAAACAACATTATTTTAACTTATAGTATCATTTCTAAAACATACATTGCTTTATATCTATGATATTATATTTACCCCTCAAATGATGGACCTTGCATAACCAGAGACTTAAAAATGGTTGTATTCTAGTGATCCAGGACCTCCTCAGTGTCCCCCTAGGTGAGTGCCCAATACGCAGGGCTTGCAAGGAGCCTTGTTATGACCCCAGGGTGGGAGGGAGCAAGGGTGGGGGCACCTGCAATTTGCAATTTAGGCGATCAAAAATAGGATAGGCAGAAATAAATTTCATAGAGCTGCTCACAAAGGCTCCTGGCTATGGGTCCCGCTGAGTGTATTGAATCCACCAATTAGAGTGACTATTGTAGTGTGTTTGATATTTAATTGAGTGCTCAAAATAATAAGCCCCTGAAATCAGATGATATATTATACTGGCATGATTAAAGTGATGGTGTGTAGGAGTTACATGTGTAAACTGAAGTGAAAAAAATGGGTGAATTGTGGGAGTGACAAAAGGAGATATGTGCATTAGCTTGAATGCTTAAAAGTGAGGTGCAGTGTTTGTGTGAAAATAGTGGTGTAACATAAACAGAAAAAAGTAAAACCAAATATAAATAATGTGAGAAAAAATATGTGAAAAAGAGCTTCAATTGCGCAACCTAGGTGAGGTTTGGTTGAATGATATAAATAAATAGACCATCAAATGTTACCAACAAATCAATAAATAATATAAGTGACAAATAGTGTCGTTCATCCCCTGAGGGGAAAAAAAATATTAAATCACCCAATGACTGAATCCATAAATAAACAAACAGTGTTATGGGAATAAATTAAACAAATGTCCACAGTGTATGAAAACACAATTATGAGTCAGTGGTTATAAGTCCATATATTCTGCAGGATCAAAGCAAAAAACTTCAAGGAATTCCTTCCCAAGTGGTGGAAAAAAAGCCAACTTTAACTGAACGGCAACAGTTTTTCTTTTTTGCTTAATTTCTTCTAATACAGCCTCCACATGTAATCCCGCAAGCGATATATAAAAATGACCAAAGGATCCAAGGATCAAATGGGCATATATCAGAATGAACTTCCACACCGAGCAATATCCCACTCTCTTCGACAGCAAGGACGATCTGCTCTCCAATCAAGGGTGATCACTCTCCTGCTTCGTGCTCAGCTGTTTTCCGTCCACACTACTGGCCTGCTTCACGGGCTGTGAGTGCGCCAAAAGCTTCCGCCGTCCACCATATAGGGACAAAAAAAACTTATATAGTGCAGTAGGTTTTAACACATCAAAGTTTATTTATTTAAAAGCCCACACATGGCCAACAACCAAAGGGGTGTGTAAAAAACACAGCAACACTGCAGCATGCAAAATATGTTTTCCCTAAAAATGTAAAAAAAAGCGGTGTATCGATATAAATTTCTATATGTTCAGCTGTTCATGCAGACTGTACCGTATGTCTGGTCCTTGGCTTCACCCGACGCGTTTCTCTTTACAAAGCATCTACTGGGATTCAGTCATTGGGTGATTTAATATTTAATATATTTGGGTGATTTAATATTTGTCACTTATATTATTTATTGATTTGTAACATCTGATGGTCTATTTATTTATATCATTCAACCAAACCTCACCTAGGTTGTGCAATTGAAGCTCTTTTTCACTTACACTTAACCCTATATTCTGTTTTTTTAGTTGCAGCGCCTGGCAATGTTTTATCACCTTTGAGTGTTTTTTCAGGTGGAGTTTATATTTTCCATATATTTTTTTTTTCCACAAACCTTTGCTTATTTGAGGTTATTTGTACCTCATTAATCTATCATCACTGGTTAGCGCAGATTTTTTCCCTTTTAAACAAGAAACAATATGTGCCAGTGAAAGTGCTGCAGTGAGTGAACAAAAATTGTATGAGTGTAATAAATATATATAATTTTACCTTTGATCTTAAAAATGTAATGTAAGATGCCCAACCTGGCACAGGTATAGGTGCTCATATACAGAATTCAAGATGGAATGTTAGGAAACCAATCTATATGAAAAGAGGCCAGGCGGGAAGTGGTTAAGTATATTTTAACCACTTAAGCCCCAGATCATTTTGCTGGCCAAAGACCAGAGCACATTTTGCGATTCGGCACTGCGTCGCTCTAACTGACAATTATGTGGTCGTGCAAGGTGGCTCCCAAACAAAATTTACATCCTTTTTTTCCCACAAATAGAGCTTTCTTTTGGTTGTATTTGATCACCTTTGCGGTTTTTATTTTTTTGCGCTATAAACAAAAATAGAGCGACAATTTTGAAAAAAACACAAAAAATATATAAAAAAAAATGTTCCCTCAGTTTAGGCTGATACGTATTTTTTGACATATTTTGGTAAAAAAAAACGCAATCGTTTTAGTGAATATAAATGGCTAAATACCTTTTTTCATCAGCATGTAGAGCAGTCTTGTGACTGGTTAAAGCTTGTAGGAGGAGTTTTCATTTTTCCACGATTGTCCCATGAGAAATGTTATTAATATTATACAGGTTTTATATAAGCTCCAACAGTTTGTGCAGTGCTTTACAATGTAGGGAGACACTACACCAACAGTACAATTCAAAACAAGAGGGTTAGAGGAGCCCTGCTCCTGCAAGCTTGCCATCTAAGTGGGAGGGGTTGGTAAAACAAAAGGTAGGGAATGTGAGGGATGAACTGATGAGGGGAGTAGAAGATTGGTTGTTAGCTGGAGGCAGGAGAGGCCTCCCTGAAGAGATGAATTTTCAGGGATCACCTAAAAGTAGACAGAGTAGGAGATAACCAGACAGATTGGGGTAGTAAGTTCCAGAGGATGGGAGAGGCTCCGGAGAAGTCCTGGAGATAAGCATGGGAGGAGGACCCCTGACCCTCTGTCTGTGCTGATCACATGCACTCTCCGAAGAAAAAAAAAAAAACTCTCTAGCAATACACACAAAACTGAGCTTGTGCAGCCTGTCCCCTGGCTCTGTAAATATCAGGAGATATATTGAAATCAGTGGAAGAAGGGGACGATCAGAGGAGACAGGATGGAACAGCTTTTTTACACAATGCAGAGGATTAACACCTTAGGCTCCACAATGAGTATAACAAGCATGCTTTACTGTATATACAGAATGATTTTACTGTTGTGGGTTTAGTAACACTTTAAGTTAACCATATGTGCACCAATTCTGTCTACGAGTAAGTGGTTGTTAAGCTACAGAATCAGCCTCTCTGCCTATCAGTCCTTGGGACACAGTTGTTTTTCTATGTTCAACCTTGATCTGTCATAAAATTGTTAATAACATTATTTGTCCAGTAACTAAGCAGATATTGTTCTGAGTTATACAGACAATGATGAATGAAGAAAACAGGGTTATAAAATATTATGTGCCACGTTATACTCTGCAAACAAACTAGATCCTGTGAATCAGTGTAAAATTACATATCCAGTGTTCAGGGTCCTAATCCGTATATAAATAAGTGCTATTTATAGCAACATATGCAATGAAAATATTTATACCATATCCAAACTCAATAATAAATTGTGAGTACAGTACCCTGAATGAGAATTTTAAATAAATGTGGTTTATAGCACCTAGCACCTATGTGTATATATGGTTTAGGACCCTGAACACTGGATATGTAAATTTAGTCCCATAAAGGACAGCACAATATTATTTATTATTGAGTTTGTATATGGTATAAATATTTGCATTGCATATGTTGACATAAATAGCACTTATTTATATACGGATTAGGACCCTAAACACTGGATATGTAATTTTTGCACTGATTCCCAGGATCTAGTTTATTTGCACAGCACATTTTTGTTATCTATTTAGCACAATTATATGGAAGTGTCAGGATCTAAAAGTGCTGCATATATAATATCATATAGTTTAATTGATTATTTCCGGTAGCTTACAAGATCTTTTAAATTTTGAATAAAACAGGGTTACCAATTATTTTACAAATCATATACAAAAATATATATAAAATAGAAGTATCGCAATCTGGAACAATTGCACGGTGTATCACGCTGAGCCTCTTATGCGAATATGTCTGAGAAAAGAACATTCCTTTTTGCCCATGGCAACCAACTCACTTCTGCCTCCATGGCTCAACACTGAATGGAAGACAAAAAAAAAGATGTCTTCCTCAAACTTTTTAATCCACCATACGTTGTGTGTTCCTTTGAATCCTCCATTTGAAATGTCAGTCTGAGATATTGTATACCGACACAAAAATGACCTCCAGTAGGAAAGGAATAAATTCCATTTGTATACTTTTTAATTTCCAGTGCTGTTTTGTACAGATTGTATGCATGTTTTTACAAATCTACTGAATATTTTCAGTATTTACATTAATGTAATTATGAGACATGCCTGAATCTCAGTGTACTTTACTTGAAGGTCATTTTAAATATGTGTGTATCGGAGCCTTTATTAAACTGCAGAAGCTGAGAAGGAAGTACATTTATAAATAATGTACTGAATAATGTCAGGAACCCAAAAAACTTACATTCCATTAATAAATTGTGTTTTTTAATTCCTCACTACTTTGTATTGCAAAAACATGCCAGTGATTAAATATGTTTCATTAAATAATAATAATAATACCTGACAGATAGATACCAATATGTCATACCTAACCACTTCCCTACCCGCACATTGTAAAATGATGCCGACAGAAACATCTCCGCCCCTGTGCCCCTGGGTACCCATCCCCGATCAGGGTAAAGAGACAGTAAAAATGGTTATTTACCACGTGACCAGCAGTGTCCAATCACAGCCAGGCACATGCACTTTCTCTGTGCACGCCGCTTGTGTGCACCCTCAGGGGCATGCAGCGTGGCGATCAGGGAGGGGAGGCGTGTCACTCTGACACAGCCCATTCCCACTCAGATGTCACCAGCCATCAGCGTACCTGTCTCCAGCCCATTGGAGTACCCGAGTACCTGCCTCCAGCCAATCAGAGTACCTGTCTTCAGCCCAGAGTACCCAAGTACCTATCTGAAGCCCATCAGAGTACCTGAGTACCTGTCTCCAGCCCAGAGTACATGAGTATCTATCTCCAGCCCTTTAGCGTACCCAAGTACCTATCTGAAGCCCATCAGAGTACTCAAGTACCTATCTCCAGTTAATCAGAGTACCCAAGTACCTGTCTCCAGCCCATCAAAGTACCCGAGTATCTGTCTCCAGCCCAGGGTACCTGAGTACCTATCTCCAGCTCAGAGTACTCGAGTACCTAACTACAGCCTATCAGAGTACCCAAGCACCTGCCTTCAGCCCATCAGAGCATCTGAGTACCTGTCTCCAGCCCAGAGTATTCAGCTTTCCTTCTCCTCTGTATATCACCCGCAGTCCAATGAGGCCGCAGAACGAGCCAACCAAGCCTTGGAGCAGTTTCTATGTTGCTATACTTCTGACCACCATAACAACTGGTCAGACCTCTTACCTTTGGCAGAGTTTATTGCGAATTATGGTTTTCAATCATCCATGTTGCCTGACTCTTTTGTTCCTCAAAGAATTCCTGCGTTAGAGGAGCTTTTTTTAACCACTTGCTTACTGTGCACTTAAACACCCTTCCTGCCCAGACCAATTTTCAGCTTTCAGTGCTCTCGCATTTTCAGTGACAATTGCGCGGTCATGCAATGCTGTAACCAAATGAATTTTTTATCATTTTGTTTGCACAAATAGAGCTTAGTTTGGTGGTATTTATTCGCGACTCTGTTTTTTATTTTTTGCGATATAAGCGAAAACATAGCGGAAATTTTGAAAAAAAACAATATTTTCTCCTTTCTTTTTTAAAAGAAATCCAATAAAATCAAATTTTGTCATAAATTTAAGCCAAAATGTATTCTGCTACATGTTTTTTGTAAAAAAAAATCCGTTAAGTGTATAATAATTGGTTTGCGTGATCACGGACATATGTACGCAAATGATCATGTAAAAGGGGTGTGCAGGTGATCACGGACATATGTGTGCAGATAATCATTGGCACATGTTATTTTACTGGGACATATGTGAGGGACATGTGTGTTTTGGGGACATGTGTGTTTTACTGTGGGGACATGTGTGTTTTACTGTGGGGACATGTGTGTTTTACTGTAGGGGACACTACACTGGTGATCAGTGAGTAAAAAACTGTTAATACTCACTGATCACCAGCCGGCTGCAGCGATCCACTCTCCTCTCCTCACCGACGACTTCCGCGTGAGGAAAGGAGGGCCGATTGCCTAGCAACCGGCTGTTTGTTTACATCACATGACGGCTGTGATTTGACACGGCCGTCATGTGATCAGGAGGGCCAATCACCGAGCCCTCCTGCCGATCCGAGATGCGCCGTGTCCGGGTGTCCGGGCGCGCGCGATCCCTCTACTTCTGAAGGACGTTCTGGAACGTCCTATCAGAAGTAGACGGCTCCCACCCGGCCGTATATGTACATTGGCCGGGTTGGAAGTGGTTAATTTGGGTACGGGGTTCCCCTTAATATCCATACAAGCCCGAAAGGGGCTGGTAATGAGCAGGGGGGCTACCCATGCCATTTTTCTCAATGATTTTCATCCATATTGCCGGAACCAGACATTACATTAAAACCGCAATCAGTTTTAAATGACTTTTTTTCTGTTAAATGTCATTTTGTGCAGGGACTGTTCTAAACACGGGAAACACGTGCCACTTCACAGGCATACTATAGACAGCCCCCAGGCACGATATTTAAAGGAATATTTCACTTTTTTTTTCACTTTAATCGTCATTAAAATCAGTGCTCTCAAAAAAACGGCAGTTTTTTTTTAAATTATTTCCACTGATCCATGTCCCCTGGGGCAGGAGCCAGGTCCCCAAACCATTTTTAGGACAATATCTTGCATATTAGCCTTTAAAATTAGCACTTTTGGTTTTGAACGTTAGCGTCCCATAGACTTTAATGGGGTTCTAAAGTTTGCGCAAACTTTCGGTCCGTTCGAAGGTTCTGGTGCGAACCGAACCGGGGGGTGTTCGGTTCATCCCTACTCCCCATCCCTTTAAAGTGCCTTTACCCAATATGCAGATGCTGCACTCTGTTTTGCAGTTATGCTGCCAGGACTTGGAATAGCAATCATGCCAGGTGAATCTTCCAAACCGGCCTCATCCAGCATGCCTCTCTTTTGCTGCAAATCACATCCTGAAAGGGTTTTAGCAGTAAAACGAGCTGCCCAATTAATATTAACCAGTCCTCGCGCCCCAGTGTGGAATCAATCCCAATGCTGTGGTGGGATGAAATATTGTGGATGGTCTCTGCTGCTCCAAAATTCATTCTAGCATATGCAGAGCATAGTTAGACCGGGTGCATATATCTTGCTTCAGGCAATGTGGGAAGCCCTGATTTATCTTGTTCCTCCCTCAACATTTAGCTAGCCCTTACACTGCAATGGAAATGACCTAAAATCTTTCTCCAAAGGTCCAAACAAACAGCAATCTTGTTGTTTTATCCACTGCTTTTGCACCCTTTACCACTATGGAGTATGTGTGAAGAACCGTGCACACCTACCAAAAGATCCATCTTCGAGCTTTGACCATGAAGTACCTCCATCGCTCACTATGAACCCAACATAAACATTGGTGGCTGCCCGCTCTCCAAAGCAATTTCTCCAACATTGATCTAATTGCCGCAAATATGTTTGGATATCTGTCTTTTTTTCATCCCTCACTTCAGTGTGGAGCAGGAAACATTGATAACCCTGCTGCTCCGCAGACCTGCTTCCTGGTGAACATTGACCTCTTGCACTAGTACCAACATCTCCAGGCAAAGTTGCCTACCCCCAGTGTGCACTGTGCAGTCAAAGACAGGAAAGTGCGTTGACACACCGGGAGCTGTCCACAATTCAGTGGTCAAATAATTTGTCTGACCCTCTGCTTTGTCTACTTTTTCTTGAAAAACTGAAACGCAGGAATGGTAAAGTGCTGGAAAAATATTTCTGCTGAAAGTTGGACGTGCATTAACAACATATTGTGGAGCACAGGCATGCAAATCTAGTACAACTGGTGATGGTGGAAATGGTTTTGCTGGTGGCAGTGTTCACTAAATCCCCCCCAAAACACGGATAGAGTGGTGGTAATTTTTAAAGTGGAGGTTCATACCAGCTTTTGTATATATAGTTTGTATTTTGTCCTACCTGTCTCCCCCTACTCACTTACTTCCCACACAATTTGCACTTTGCACAGATTTGAGAGGCGTGGCACTAAAACTAACACAACTGGTGTCAGTTGAAATAGTTTTAGTGGTCACAAATAAATCCTCCTCAAAACAACGAGAGAGCAGTAGAAATTTTTAAGGAGGCGGTTCATACCAATATTTGTTTAGAGTTTGTATTTTGTCACCAATTGTCTCACCCTACTTCATTCTCACACAATTTGCACTTTGCATGCACAGATTTTAGTGGTGTGGCACCAAAAAGAGTAGAACTGGTGTTGTTGCAAATAGTTTTGCTAGTGGCAGTGGTGACACTAACAGTTGTGGACATGTTTGTGGCAGCAGAAGTGTCAGCAGTACCTAGGGAACAGGTACTAACAGAGACCTTGCCACTTGTTTAAGCAGGGCATCCATGACCCCTACCTCTACCTTGCTTCACATTTTTGTTCTAACGGAACATTGATGTATATTTTGTTCTAACAAAAAATGAACAGAATAGTGATCAGACCTGCAAGCAGGTAACAATGTAAAATAGAATGAAAAATAGATCACCCCAAAAAACCAACAAATATGCCAAAGAGTTGGCCAAACTAGCCTGAGGCCTTCACTTCACCTCACCCCAATCACAAAATAGCAGATAAAATGCTACAGTAAAAGCTAAGCTAGCTATTATAAGCTTCACTATATGCTCTGCTGTGCTTAATTTATGTTCTCTCTCTCAACAAACACAGTACAGCTATAAGCAAGATTCACTCTCTGAAATAATTAAGCATGTCTCTCTCAACAGCCAAAAACAAAATGTCTGATGAAAGCTGTGTGTTGTGTTCTGTGTAGATCTCGAAGTTTTGACTGCTCCTTCATTTTTTAAAACCATGTAAAATAGAGTGGTGGTAATTTTTAAGGTGGAGGTTCATACCAGCATTTGTGTATAGTTTGTATTTTGTTCCACTTGTTTTCCTCTACCCACTTCCTTCCCACACAATTTGCACTTTGCACTTTGCACAGATTTGAGTGGTGTGGCACCAAAACAAGTACAACTGGTGGTGGTGGCACTTAGTTGTCAAGTGTTAAGAAAATTCAAAAAATTTGTTTTTTGGCAACATTTAGATGGTTCCTCCGAGAGTCCCACCTATCTCCGGTCCACATGGTGACAAGTCAATTCAGGTCTGAAAGTTAATGGTAGCAGGAACACAGCTTGCGGAGGTTAAATGTAAAGCTTATTTGGTCCATTAATTGTGGAGTCATTTGTGCACTGTGTGGATTCTGCACGTTCCCAGTAACAGAGAAACACTCTCTCACTTTGCACGTTGCTCTGAGGACAGGGTAGTAGCTGCAGCTGGGCAACCAGGCAAAGAGCAGGCCACAAACTTTTGTTACCCTGGCAATAGGTCAAAGGGTCTCAGGACATGTCTCTGAGCACAGAAACCAGTTATTGCTGTTTTACTAATACACTGTGGAAATTTCAATAAATGTCATTGGAGACACAACAGGAAATGTTTTTGAAAATCTGCAGGACTGGTTTTCCCAAAATTTTTGCATTTGAATTTAAAGTGGTGTTTCCACCAAAAAAAAAAAAAAAAAAAGCTTAAGAATCATAAACAAATAAAAAAAAAAAAAATAATTGGAAAAAAAAATTTTTTTACTCACCTCTAAATGCCTGTTGCTAGGGGGTCCCTCGTAGTCTGCCACCTTCAGTGCCCGGGCACTAACATCACTTCCCCTCGGCACCGCACAGTCATCTGGAACCTGTCACGTGTCCCAGGTGACTGCGTGGTGTATGATGGCGCGCGACGTATCACATGCGCAGTGGGTGCCCGGCTGTGAAGCCACAACCGGGTGCCCACAGTAAGAATGCCGGCGCCATGAGCGGAGCAGGGAACGAAGGGGAGCTTCGTTCCCCCGCATCGCTGGACCCCTGGACAGGTAAGTGTCCGATTATTAAAAGTCAGCAGCTGCAGAATTTGTAGCTGCTGACTTTTATTTTTATTTTTTTAGGGGGCACCCCACTTTAAGTTGCCCCACTGTATACCTTCTGTAAAAATGGATGGCATTTATTTATTATGCAAGTTTTCTGTTTTGCTGCAATTATCCCCCTATACAGTTGATTCCTACCTTTGTATTGTTATCTTGATCCTCATTCTGTTTGTCAGACCTGTGGCTGTTTTTTTTTTTAATGTATTCTGTAGATCAGCTTTCTTAATTAATTTTTTTAATGCTCAAAATAAAAATGTTTTTGTTCAGAACAGAATTGTGTTCTTGAGTTTTGTTTTCCTTGTTAAGTTAATTATGTGATGTTTTTCTAAATGTACTAATTGATTTCTTGTTACTACCTTACTAGAGGCCTTACAATTGTAGATTTTCTACATTTAACCATCAGGCTGAACTGAGAAAATGTAAGAGATTTCTCTTTACACTATTTCAATGTGTAAAGGGTAATCCCATTGTATATTGTGTCCAGTCACACCATTCAGCTTGCCCCCTGCCAGAATACACACCAGCAGGGGTTAACGATACAGTCCTCAACAGTTCACAGGGCATAGGTTGCAGGCTTGCAATTAAGAAGGCGATGGTTAACCAGACAGAGGTTTACAAGCTAGCAATCACAAGGGGAAACAGTTCAAAAGCTGGCAGGCCCATAGGTAACAGTTCATAGGACAGTCATCATTTCTAGGGCTTAAGTAACATGGCAATTACTCACACTGGTGACTTCAGACAATTGCGGATGGTCATGAAATAGGCAGAGGATCAGAGAGGGCACTGGTGTCCCCAGGGTCCGAGGAGGCAAATGGGATAGGTCCTGGGCATCCGGATGCAGCTCAGCAGTGACCAACAAATCTATCTTGCATAGAATCACGTTTCTAGCTGTATGCTTCTTTGTGCTATGTTGGTAACATATTCTGATCCTTGAGTTGACAGTCTCTCCATCAAGAGGAACTGTCATGCTGTTCAGGTTAGTTTCCCCAAACATCTTTAATCATTGTCTCTTAATCCCAGACCATCATACAAAAATAGTTAAATTAGCACGAGCTGCTATTTGTATATACAAAGACAGCAACACGTGAGCAGTAGCACCACGTCAAGACTTCAACCCTTGCTACTGTCCATTCGCACAACATTCATTCATGCAATCACGCACACTCTAGTCTACACACACTCATCATTGTATTTTCCAAAAAAGGGTGATGGAGGGAAAATTTTGGATTGCTTAAAACAATATAATTCAATTTAAATCTTGGGGTCACTCCAAAGACAACTGCAATTGTCAAGTGGTAAGAAAATTGAAAAATTTGATTTTCCTCAACATTTAGATGGTTCCTCTGAGATTCCCACCTATCTTCACATGGTGACAATGATTCAGGTCTTAAAGTTAAGGGTAGGGTAACCCAACTTCGGATGTTAAATTTGAGGAAAGTTTTTTGTTCCATCAAATGGGGTGTCAGTTGTGCACAGTGTGGATTCAGGATGTTCCCAGTAATAGAGAATACTCTCTCACTGTGCGCAGTGGTTGGAGGGCAGGATAGTAGCTGCTGGGCAACCAGGCAAAGAGCAGTCTACACACTTTTCTTACCATCCCAATAGGTCAAAGGGTCCGCTGTAGGAGGCAAAGGTGCTTCATATAGGTAGGCCCTGACCATTTCAGAGGCACTGCTCTCCTCTCGATTACCTGCTGCTTGGCTTGCACCCACCAGATTGTCAAGTGCCTCTACCCAAAGTGCACATGCTGCACTTGTTTTTGAGTGATGGTGCTAGGCCTTGGAAAAGCAGACATGGCAGGTGAATCTTCCAAACCGGCATCATCCGGCATGCCTCTCTGTTGCTGCAAATTACAGACCCTTTCAATTAGTGTTTCTTTCCAGTAGGAGAGGCTCTTGTCTCTGAGTGCCAGTTTACCTTTGATCCTGGGATCACACAGGGAAGCCAGCATGAGTTCAAGGCTTTTGCAGACACAGCCATTTAGCCGATCTCTTGTAGCTTTCTGATGAAAGAGGCTACATCAGCATGAAGTGGGCTGCCATAAAAAGGCTCCCTGTTTTCTAGGAACAATCCCATCTTCTTCTTGAGATAGGTGAACAAGGGTATGACCTTTCCTAGGCTGGCATTGCTCTGACTCAAGTTTTCCATCATATTCCGAAAGGGATTTAAGATAGAACAAGCTTTCCAATTATACACCAGTAATCACGTTCCAGTGTGGAATCAATCCCATTGCTGTGGAGGGATGATGGATTGTGGATGGCCGTATTTTTCTCCAAAATGCGTTCAAGCATTTCCAGGGTATAGTTCCACCGGGTGCTGGCATCTTGTTTCAGGCGATGTGTTATTCTTGTCATTCAGCCCTGATTGTTCTTGCTCCTCCCTCAGCAGTTGACTAGCCCCTACACTGCGGTGGATATGCCCTGCAATCTTCCTGCAAAGTTACAAGATTTGAGCAATCTTGTTGTTTTTCTCCACTGGGATTGCACAATTGACCACTAAATGCAGTATGTGTGCAGAACAGCGCGCACTGACAAAAGATCCATCTTGGAGCGATTTTACCATGTTTGAACCTCCGTCTGTCACTATGAACCCAACAGAAACATTGATGACTGCCCCCTCTCCAAACCAATTGTCCAACATCTATCTAATTGCCCGCAATATGTTGGCAGAGCTGTGTTTATCATCTCAGACTTCTGTGTGGAGCAGGAAAGATTGATGACTCTGCTGGTCTTGTGCTGCAGACCTGCTTCCTGATGAAGTTTGACCTCTTACACTAGTGCCACCACCAACAGGCACAGTGGCCTGCCACCAGTGTGCAGTCAAAGACAGGAAAGCATGTTGACCACTGGGAAATGTCCACAAATCAGTGGTCAAATGAATTGTCTGACCCTCTGCTTTGGCCATTTTTTCCTTCAATCATGTGAAAAGAGGCTCCTCCAACAGCAATGAATTGGCCAATGAGGAGGGTGATCTTGTTGGACTCCTGTTTTGACATGCTCCTGGAACTAAAGCCAACAAAGATATCTAAGGTAGGCTGATGATGTCTTGGGAGGATGAGGAGCCTGATTAGGTCTGCAGTGGAACTACTTTAGTGGAACTACTTTACGGGAACGCTTTGCCTTACTCAAACTCTCTCTATTGGCTGTGTGGTTGAGGAGGTACTACCAGTACAGTCAAAGTCCGTAAAATGCTGCTTCCTGCGCTACCACCTTCTATTTCTGCCTCTGCCTGCAGTAAAGTCAAGTGGTGGTAATTTTTAAGGTGTAGGTTCATACCAGTATTGGTTAAATGTCCCAACTTTTTCCCCCTACTCACTTGCTTCCCACACAATTTGCACTTTCCAAAGAACCCACCTTACAATCTGTGAAAGTATTTCCATGTAGCTGCGGCAGGTAGCACACCAGTGGTGGAAGCTGTTGCCACTACAGTTCCACTTGGTGAACTAGTGCTAATGGCAGGGGCGCTGGGGAGGTCAGTGTTATCATCACAGGATTCTTTCTCCATAATAACAGAGTGAGAAGGAGAGTTAGCAGCAGATGAAAAAAGTGAACTGCTACCTGTCCTACACCTCACAGAATGTGGTGGTGTGTGTAAAGGCAACTTCACTTGTTTAATACTAGTTTTCTTGCCTATACCATATAAATAAGAACTCATGACACCTGTAGAAGTAGAAGGAGCTGCACTGACAGTGGAAGCAGGAGCAGATGTTGGTGATCTGGCAGGAAAACTAGTAGAACTGGTGGTGGTGGAACTAGCTTTGCTGGTGGCAGTGGTGGTGACACTCACAGTTGTGGACGACATGTTTGTGACAGCAGGAGTGTCAGCGGTACCTAAAGAAGAGCTAGTAGCAGAGACCTTGCCACTTTTTTTTTAGCAAGGCGTCCACCACGACCATGACCACGACCATGACCTCTACCTGCCTTCACTTTTCTGTTAGAACAGTACATTGCTGTATATTTAGTTCTAACAGAAAATGGACTGGTGATAGTGATCAGACCTGCAAGCTGGTAAAGATATAAAATCACATGAAAAATAGATCACTAGAAATACAACAAAAACAACAAATATGCCAGAGTTGGCAAAGCTACCTGCACGCAGATAACAAATTAGGGTATATAGAATCTATAACAGAATCTATAATAAATAATAAATCCCCCCAAAACACGGATCACAACACTAACAACACTAGTATCAGTATCAAGTTCAACACTAACACAATAGAAGATTAATAGCAGATGAAATGAAAAAGCTAAGTTGAACTACAGCTTGCTTTACTATCTGTTCTGCTGCTGTGCTTATTGCTTAATAATTCAGGTTCTCTGTTAACAGACAAATGGACCAGCTAAGATTGACTATCTGAAATGATTCAGTGTGTCTCTCTCTGCTAGCAATCGTAAGTGAAAGTAAGTTGGCTTCACGTGTGTACTTAAGTTCTAGCTATTTTACTGCTCCTCCTCTTTGGTTACAATCAGCCAATAACATTTATCATCATCATCATTTTACTTCCCCCACCCATTCCAGCAGCGACCACTAACAGCTCTTTTACTATTGTCTCTATAATGTCAAATCCTTATTCTCTATGTCGAATAATCTTGGACTAGGAGAGTTAGACAGATTCAACCGCAGGTTTTATAGACACAGATCACTATTGTCACCATCATGTTGAATCTTCTATCTATCTATATCGAACTGTTGTCACAATGATACGAAAATATAATGGATATGAAAATAAAGCATTTTTTTATTTTGGATCGGATTTTGGATTCTGCTCGTTTGTTATCGTTTTGTTAAAGCGAACACGAAAATCCCCGAAATGTGGACAAAAAATGCATTTGGACAAAAACGAATGCTCATGTCTATTATTGAGTAAAATCAAGCTTATTTAGAGATAGGCAGTGAAAAACAGATAGATTCAAATGATTCTAGATCCATGTCAAATTTTGATCAAACTATTGGAGATACTTATATCCAAATGAAAATAATTATTTAATGATGCACTTAACTTTTAAGAGTTAATGTTCTTCTATCTCAAGGGCTTTTTTGATTAAGGAAAAACATTGGCCAGAAATCAAAAGTTATTTTTCAACATATATTCCCATCTAATCATATAGTCCCAGAATATTTTACATTCTGTATACTGAATCTGGAGGTCATTCACAGAACTGTTTGTGGTTGAGACATGTCACAAAGCAAGACAAATTTCTTGGCAATATGAAAGTAATCGACATCCACTAAAGTGTGACTAACTTTATAGAGGGCCCATCTGGCAGCAAAATTGTCATCAAAGGTTATCTTATCAACACTCTGGTCATAGTGAACACAAGTGGCCATTTAGATATGAACGCCTGTTCTGTTTTCTGGCCTGTTATATTATTTGGCTTTCAATGAGTCCCAGATGTCTCTTATAAATGTGATATAGGAAGTAATCATTTTTAGTGAATTGTGTGTGCTTCAGGTCACTGCATCATTTAAAATTCTCAGCTGGCTAAAAACTCAATACGTTTTCTCCACAGGATTTAAAATTCGAATAATGTATAACAAGGTGTGTGTTTGAACATTATATTCATTTTCAGAGCAATTTGAAGGATCTTATCAGATAATTATTTGTGCATTAGTCAACATCAAAATTAAACAACTATCAATGTTATGTTTTTCCCTTGTATTAAATCAACTCTAATGTACCATAGATTTAAATATTATTTTACAGCATACTGACAGTGTGAATTAATTAAGTGAGATTATCACATACTAACACACTCATATATTTTAATTCTCTCGCTATAGCTTCCCAGATTACTAATCTGCAAAATAAATGAGGACTGTGGATGATTTTGGTTATAGATATAACAGTATGATCATAACATGGCATAATTATGCTTGATGCAATACTAAAGTGTCTCTCAAGGGGAAGCTTACCTTGTGCAAAATGCAAAGCTTGTCTTTTCTTCTCATAAATATGAATAGATAAATGCTTCAAACAAGTGATGCTAAACAGTTCCATAACAAACTCATTATGACTGAGTTATCTTTATGAGCTAACCATTTTAATAACACAACACACAAAAAAATGAAGATCACCATGTAACATTATAAAATAGGCATACATACTGTATATGCACAATTGTGTGTATAAAGTATAGTTTTCTGTTAGTCCAAATAATATACATTTTATTTTACTTAATATTTTTAAGAGGTGTATTACAGCACTATGCGTTATGTGAAAATGCATGTGCATTCTAATTAGTCATGTACGCTCAAAATCAAATGTTACTAGGCTATATTCTCTTGAGCTTTCTGTCAATGTTCTTCTTCATTTACAAGCATATCAGGGAAATACTACATCATGACTATTAGATGAAGCTAATATTCAAAGGGAATACATTTTTTTTCTGTGATCGATAGTGTCATCTAGTGGCCTTAATGTGGTATTTTCCTAATTCATGTACTCCCCAGTGTATGTAAAATATTTGTGACTATTGCCTTTGAAAAAACTATTTCTAATTTTTATTTCATTATTAAAATGATTACAACTGTCTTTGTCTCTCATAATTCCTACAGCAAAGCCTAATCAGGCTGATAACGTACTGTACTATAAACTATGTGTGGCAATTTTTTTCTGAAATAATATGCTCTAGTTTTTAGTTCAGGTTAAAATTGCCTCATTTCTGGAATGTAGGGTTGTGGTTTTAAAGTGTTTTTGTGCACTCTTTTGACATTTTTATTAAACTTTTAAGACAAAACAATGTGGTACTGTACAACAAATAGTCTATGAAACTGTTTTGCTACTAACCAACCACAACACAACATACAGCTTCAAGGCATTTCCCAAGTATGTATTTAAAAAATGGGTGTTTTTCCCATGTTGCCTTTGGAGTCCCATAAAAAAGATGATTTTTACATTGGTACATTCCCCCATGGCAGTATCCAGCTTCCCATTTCCTTTGTTTGCTTTGTTTAACAATCCCTTGCCTATTAGCTTTGAAAATGGCAAGAATTGATTTGCAAAATTTTCTCCCTATAGACTAAAGTTTGGATTTAAATTTGCAATTTTCAAACTTTACGACGAGTTAAATGCCCTGTGAACTGAATCCAGACACATTCTCTTATCCCTTCTAATTATTATTCGCTTGCTGACCCAACCTTTTTCTGACATTTGTTGCTAACAAGTTAAAATAAGTATTTTTTGCTAGAAAATGAACCTGCAAACATTAGATATTTTTTTTAGCAGAGATCCTAGAGCAGTGATGGTGAACCTTGGCACCCCATGATGCTCATGCACTCAGATGTGTAGTTGAGCATCATGGGAATTTTGGTTACAAAACCCTGCACATGATTGAATAACTGAAGAAAAATGGCAGTCATTGCAATATTTTATGTCACACTGTATTTGCACAGCGGAAAAATACACTTTACTGAATAATAAAAAAAATAGTTACCCCAATTGTTTGTATAATGTGAAAGATGATGTTGTGCTGAGTAAATAGATACCAAGTCATGCTTTAAAATTGTGCATGCTCGTGGAATAGTGACAAGCCACAGTACTTAAAAATCTCCATAGCCAATGCTTTAACATTTTTTACAGGCTACTTGTTTAGAGTAACAGAGGAGTTCTTGCTCTATAATTTTGATCTTGCTCTAATGATCGTGACAATACCTCACACTGTGGTTTGAATGCCGTTTACATATGCTTCTGCGCTGGACCATGGAGGGATGGGGTGCTTTACATTTTTGTTTTATAATATAGTTTATTTTTTATTTACATTTTTTTACACTGCCCCTTTATTAATTTTTTGTATGACTTTTATTCCTATTACAAGGAATGTAAACATCCCTTGTAAAAAAAAAATAAGCATGGCAGGTCCTCTTTATTGAGAAATATGGGGTCAAAATGACCCCAGATCTCTCATTTACCTTTAAAATCAAAAGGGAAAAAAATTGGGGGGGAAATCTGAGAACATGAAGTGATGTCAGAGGTCGCTCCAAGGGCATAGAGCCGAGTGGGGGCTTTCTTGCCCTCACTCTACTTCCTGCCCAGCAAACGACCACATCGGATCATTTCCAGGCTTAACAGGATGGCTCCAGTAAGCACCTCTCCCACCGCCTATAAAAGTGATCTGACCTGCTGGGACCACTTTTATTGGAAAGCCGGCCCCCTAAGGTATACAAGGATACTGGGATTATGGCATCTAGCTTCAGCCATAATCACCCAGTATTTAACGTCAAAATCATGATGTACATTCAGTTAGGTGGTCGGCAAATAGTTATAAACACTTTCCATGTGCTTTTCTTACGTTCATAAAATACTTAAATCACCTTTTTTCCTTCTTTTTTTGAATCTTAGTGCAGCTCGTCCAACCATTTTCAGCCCCTTCCTGTCTACATACTTTCACTCCAACTTTGGCTGCAAAACCTAGCCGGTGGTGGACTGTGCCTGAATGAATGAATGAATGAATGAATAATTTGTATAGCGCTACAATGCGAACTGAATCGCCTCAAGGCGCTGTATTCGTGCTTTGTTGTCAAGCTTCTTAGAAGAGGTAGGTCTTGATTTTTTTCCTGAAGGCCTGATGGTTTTCCTCCATGCGGATATTGTTCGGTAGAGCGTTCCATAGCCATGGTCCTTGGACAGCGAATCTCCGTTCCCCCTTAGATTTGTAGCGGGATTTGGGAATGAGGAGGAGGTTTTGGTTAGACGATCGGAGACTGCGATTGGGTGTGTAGTGTTTTATTTTCTCGATTAGGTATTGAGGAGCGACTCCATGGGTGCATTTGTGGGTGAGGCAGAGGGTCTTGAATATGACCCGATTCTTTACGGTTAGCCAGTGTAGGCTCCTCAGGGAAGGGGAGATGGATTCCCAGTTTTTTTTTCCTGTTATCAGCCTTGCTGCCGTGTTTTGGATAAGTTGTAAGCGCGCAAGTTGATATTGGGGTAAACCTATGTAATAGGAGTTTGCGTAGTCCAGTCGTGAATTAATGACGTTCCAACTACTGCTGCTTTGTCCTCCTTTGGAAAAAAGGGGATGAGTCTGCGTAGCAGGCGGAGCAGATGGTGAGAACCACTGACTACTGCTCCTATTTGTGCATCCATTGACATTTCAGAGTCAAAAATGACTCCGAGACTCTTGACCTTGGTTCTTGGGGAGATGGTCTGACCAAAGATGGTGGGTGGTGTCCAAGGGATCTTGGTCGGGAGTTTTGGTTTGCATGTAGCATAAGAAGTTCTGTTTTAGATTCGTTGAGTTTCAGGGAGCTAGTGGTCATCCAGTCGTCTATTAGGGTGAGGCATTTTTGTAATTGCTGATGATGGTCTTTTTGTCCGGTGATACGAAAATATATTTGCGTGTCGTCAGCGTACGAGTGGAAGCAGAGGTCTGATCTTCTGATGATTTTGAGGAGTGGGCGGATGTATATGTTGAAGAGCACTGGCGACAAGGGTGATCCTTGACACAAGAGATTGCCCGGGTTTTAGAGGTGAAGGCTCCTAGTTTCACTGTCTGAGAACGAATGACTCCGAGACAAGATCTTGAGTTGAGAACCACTGACTACTGCTCCTATTTGTGCATCCATTGACATTTCAGAGTCAAAAATGACTCCGAGACTCTTGACCTTGGTTCTTGGGGAGATGGTCTGACCAAAGATGGTGGGTGGTGTCCAAGGGATCTTGGTTCGGGAGTTTTGGTTTGCATGTAGCATAAGAAGTTCTGTTTTAGATTCGTTGAGTTTCAGGGAGCTAGTGGTCATCCAGTCGTCTATTAGGGTGAGGCATTTTTGTAATTGCTGATGATGGTCTTTTTGTCCGGTGATACGAAAATATATTTGCGTGTCGTCAGCGTACGAGTGGAAGCAGAGGTCTGATCTTCTGATGATTTTGAGGAGTGGGCGGATGTATATGTTGAAGAGCACTGGCGACAAGGGTGATCCTTGAGGGACTCCACAAGAGATTGCCCGGGTTTTAGAGGTGAAGGCTCCTAGTTTCACTGTCTGAGAACGATTTCCTAAGAAGGATGCGAACCATTGTAGATCTGAGTCTGTGACTCCTGCTACTTCTGTGAGACGGATGAGTAGAGTATTGTGGTCCACAGTATCAAACGCTGCACTGAGGTCCAACAGTACCAGGAGACATGATTCTCCGTCATCTGCTGCTTCAAGGGCGTCGTCCCATATCTTCAGGAGTGCTGTTTCTGTACCATGGCCTGGGCGGAAGCCTGATTGTAGAGGGTCCAGGAGTTTGTGTGTGTCCAGGTGGCGTTGTATCTGTTGTACTACCGTCTTCTCCATAATCTTGGAGATGTTGTTCAGGCTTGTTATCGGTCTGCGGTGGTTTGGGTCCTGAGGGTCAAGGTTGGGTTTCTTTAGCAGGGGTTTGATGATCCCTTGTTTGAGGGTGCCCGGAACAATCCCTTCTTTAAACGATTGATTTATGAGGTGAGTTATAGTGGGAGCCAAGATGTCGGAGCAATCTTTCAGGAGTTTTGTGGGGATGATGTCAATAGGAGATGTGCTGTCTCTGAGGTTTTTGATGATGTTTTTAGTGGTGTCCGCGGTGATTGGGTTTAGAGAAAACTTTGGTGGTTGTGGGATGTTTATATTGATGACTTCTTTTTGCTCTGGTTGACTACGATTGCATGTTTTTTTTCTGATGAATTATTTTCCTTTGTAGTTTATCTGATTTTCCTTGGTGGGATTTCTTCTCCATGCTCTTTCAGCTCTTCTGCGTTCTTGCTTGAGTAGTGCGAGAGAGCTATTAAACCATCCCGAGTTTTTCATCCGGATAAGTGTGCTGCGTTTTGGAGCCACTGAGTCTGCTGTTTGTAGTAATACATTGTTTAGGGAGCTGAGTGTTTGTTCCGTTGAGTGGGTTAAATTTAGCATTGCTATTTTGTTTGCTAAAGTGGTTTTGAAGGTTTTGGAGTGCAGCTTCTTCTGCGATCTGGTTCAATGAGTTGTTGTTGCAGGTTTCTGTTTTAGGTGGGTGGTATTAGTGGAGATTTTAAATTTGATGGCGTGGTGGTCCGTCCATGGTAGTGGTAGGTTGTCGAGTATGTTGATGTCCAAATTTTGTTTGAAGATAAGGTCCAGGGTGTGTCCTGAGCCATGTGTGGGAGTCTTTATCAGTTGCTGAAGACCCAGTTCTTCCAGTTGGCTGATGCAGGCGGTCGCAATTGGGTCTTGGGTAGAGTTTGCCCAGAGATTAAAGTCTCCAAGTACCAGGAGGTTTTTGGATTTCAGGGTGTGTATTAAGATGAATTCCGTGAGGGCTGTAAGAAGATTGGTCTTTGGTCCTGGTGGTCTATAGCAAAGTAGAATGTGAGTGGTGTCATGGGGTGTTGATTGAAGATGTAGCGTCAGTGTCTCCATAAAAGGCACTGCGTTCTGCAAAATTGGTTTGGTAAGTACCAGGTGCGATTTAAAAATCACTGCTAGGCCTCCTCCTTTTTTTCCTATCCGATGCTCAGTTAGGATCCTGTAATTCTCCGGCACCAATTCGGTAAGGATGGTGTTACAGTCGGGCGTTAGCCAGCTTTCCGTGACGAAGAGGCAATCTATGTTGTTTTGGGTGATGAAGTCGTGTACTTCCAGTCTGTGTTTGACTGCGGACCTGGTGTTGATCATGGCGCATGCTAATTGTTGTGGTCGAGCTGGTATTTTGCTGAGTTTGATGGTTGATCGTAGGTCGGTCTTTAGTAGTTGTTCTTTCCGTAGAATTTTTTGAATAGAGGCTGGCAAGGTGAGGTGGTATTCCTTAGCCTGTGGAGCACTTCTGCTGAATATTTGAAGTAGCACATGGCGAAAGGATGAAGTTGATGGTACTAGGATGACTGAGTTGATGATCCTGATCCGGGTAGTTCCTGTTGTCAGTCTAGTTATCAGACTTGCCACCGTGTTAAGGCTATTTGTAAGCGCGCAAGTTGATCATGTGATTCCCTATGTGAAGGAAGTTTTTAGTCGAGTCGCAAATTCCTGGCTGTTCCAACTGCCTCTGTTTGTAGCGATGATCCTGGCCCAGAAGAATACTGCTGGTGACAGCTGTGGTGAATTGTGCTGGTGCGAATAGTTCCGGTAGGGGTGATGGGGGCCTGTTGAACCTACCGCCTTTCCGTTGATCCAGAGGAAGGCAAAAAACACTAGCCGTGCCAGCCAATTGCTCAGCAGGGGAAAAAATTCCTTCCTGACCCCCAAGGCGGTCGGAACCAAGGCCCTGGATCAACTGCTAGTGGTGGGGGAGGGGTCCCGAGGGCTTACCTGATTGGAGATAATCCAGGCTGAGCTTGCTGTGTGACCTGGTCCCTCTGCGGTGAAGTCCGGTTGCAGAGGCAGTGGTGTTCTGAGAGGGAGGGGGACACCGGCATGCAGCAAGGAGGTAAAAAGTAAGCTGAGAGGTGGGATAGCGTGGGCAGGGTCTCAGCCGCAGCCGCTTTCTTCCTCATCTAGCAAGCTAGAGCAGAGGCGATGGCGGCTGAGGATGTTGCCCACCCAGGAGACTGACCTGGATGAGTGCCGTTCCTGTTGGTACCTGCTGAGAGGTCCTGGGATGTCCTGAGGGATGTCTGGGTGGACTGGGTGGACCAAGATGGCCGCCGGACTAGGCCGGAGCTGGGGGCTCGCTTAGTCTCGGCTCCCAGAAGTGTGAGGAGGTCGCGGGTGATGGGGGTCCGATTGGCGTGGGTGACTGGGCCGCGTGGGTGGTGTGGGAGCTGTATGAAAGGGGCGAGCTCCTGCCGCCGAAGCAGTGATGCGGCGCCGGCCGGGCTAGGCCGAAGCCGCAGTGTTTCCTGGACGCCTGGCCGGCGGGCAGGCTGCCTGGCGGGCTGCGGTGCGTGCGGCGGTAAAGGATGCCGCGAGAAGGTGTATGAGGGCGGGGGGGGGGTCGTGTACCCGGTCCCCGTGCCTGAAGGGTGGGGGGGCCGGATGCCGGTAAAAGCCTGATGGGGATCCAGGGAATGCTGGAGGGCCTGAAAGGCCGGAGCTTCAGACGGAGCCGCTGGAGCTACTGACAGCACGTGAGCTTTGCCTGTGCAAAATGTGTTAGTAGGACCACTTGTAGTCTCAGCCAGGGACACATGTTACAATACATTAGCACAGTTGTTAACCACTTCAGCCCCGGAAGAATTTACCCCTTTCTGACCAGAGCACTTTTTGCGATAAGGCACTGTGTCGCATTAACTGATAATTCCGCAGTCATGCAACGTTGCATCCAAACAAAATTGATGTCCTTTTTTTCCCACAAATAGAGCTTTCTCTTGGTGGTATTTGATCACCTCTGTGTTTTTTTTTTGTGCTATAAACAAAAACAAGAGTGACAATTTTGAAAAAAAAGCAATATTTTTTACTTTTTGCTATAATAAATATGCCCAAAAAATATATGGAAAAAAAACAAATGTCTTTCTCAGTTTAGACCAATATGTATTCTTCTACATATTTTTGGTAAAAAAAAAAATCACAATAAGCGTATTGATTGGTTTGCGCAAAAGTTATAGCGTCTACAAAATAGGGGATAGATTTATGGCCGACACATCGGACACTTTTGACACTATTTTGGGACCATTGTCATTTATACAGCGATCAGTGCTATAAAAATGCACTGATTACTGTATAAATTACACTGGCAGGGAAGGGGTTAAACACTAGGGGGCGAGCAAGGAGTTAAGTGTGTCCTAGGGAGTGATTCTAACTGTGGGGGGGATGGGCTACCACTGACATGACAGCAATCACTGTTCCTGATAACAAGGAGTAGTAAATCTCTGTCATGTCACTAGGCAGAACTGGGAAATGCCTTGTTTACATACCTGCCTCAATTTAAAAAATAAAAACAGAGTGGGGTCGTCCCCCAAAATCCATAACAGATCCTTATCCAGGCATGCAGCCCGGCATGTTTAAGAATGGGGGGGCAAGCGAGTGCCCCCTGAACCACACCAGGCCACATGCCCCCAACATGGAGGGGTGGGTGCTTTGGGGCAGGGAGGCAACAAACCATCGGATACAACAAATTTCAGTGGATATTCATGATTGAGAGGTAAGGTATTGTCATTTGTTTGACCAAACCTTGCCTATTAGCCTAGAACATTGCCTTTTCTATTTTTCAATATTTAAAGCGGTTGTATACCCTTAATTTGAAGTTGCACCTACAGGTAAGCCTAGATTAAGGCTTACCTGTAGGTACAAGAAATATCTCCTAAACCTGCACGGTTTAGGAGATATTTGCAAAGAATGATTTACAATGTTGTCTACGGCACATGCGCGCCGTAGACAACGGTGCATTTAATGGGTTAATCCCCATTCCCAACTGCGGCTCACCGCAGTTGAAGTGTCCCGCGCGCATGCGCGGAGCGACGTCTGCGCTGCTCTGGCCAATCACAGCGCCGCAGCGGCGCTGTGATTGGCCGGAGCGGCGATACCCGCAAGAGAGATGGCTGCTGCTGGAGGGGGAGAAGAGGACGGCGTCGGGGGCCCCGATCTAAGGTAAGTGATGCATAATGAGCTAGTATGCTAGTCATACTAGCTCATTATGACTTTGTCTTGCAGGTAGTTTAAAAAAAAAAAAATAGTTAAAACGGGTATACAACCGCTTTAATTGCAGTGGGGTTTCAATTTAGCACCTGAACTTAGTCATGTTCTGTAAACCAAAGGCAGGTTTGGCTCAACCCTACACAAGAAAAGAGTACTTACATGAGAATTTAATTTTGTTAAACTTATAAATTTAACATAACATTATAATAGAACAGGTAAAAAAAGAAAGATTTTTGAATGAATCTATATTTTAGCCAAGAATCTCAGACCTTCCAGAAATTTTCAATACATTTAGAATGTCTGAATGATTGAGTTCCATGGCCTATCAATTTTGTCTGTAATAAAATATGTCAGGAATACATTTTCGGTAATGTCTAGGAGTGTTTGGGATAGAACAGTTGAGAACTACAGAAGCAAGTTTTTCAATTGATATATTAGTGAGGGAATATATGGGTTTGTATAGTTTGATCTAAAATTTGTAGACTTTCAAACAAGTCTACCTGGCTTTAAGATGATTGCATCTTCTAAAACAGAGGTCTCCAAACTTTCTGAACAAAGGGCCAGTTTACTGTCCTTCAGACAGTAGAAATTGTCCTGGCATCAGTGGGAGTAAACAATGCATCTTCGGTATTAGGGGTATTAGAGTGATAGTGCCCCTTCGTTGTTATTAGGAGGAGGAATAGTGCCCCATCATTGGTGTCAGTGGGAGAAATACTGGCCCATCTTTGCTGTCAGTGGGAAGAATAGTGCCCTATAATTGGTGTCAGTGGGAAGAATAGTGCCCCATTGTTGGTGTCAGTGGGATGACTAGTGACCCATTGTTGGTGTCAGTGGGAGGAATATTGCCCCATCGTTGGTGTCAGTGGGAGGGTTAAACCAATAAAAGACAAAAAAAAATAGAAATCCTCCACATACCCTATCCTATACCCATAGTTGATCATGCATGATCCAATTCACTCCAGTGAGGGGAAAAATCCTGACCCCCCGAAGGTAACCAGATATTCCCTGGATCAACTAACCCTGGAGATATTACCTCTAAAAATGTATATACAGATAATTTAAAGATTTATACTTTGTGCATTTAGCAATGCATCTAACTCTCATTTAAAACTACTGAGTTGGCCAGAAAATAGTCCAGCTCTTACTGTGAAGAAGCCTTTCTGTATGTGAACGTTAAATCTTTTGTCCTCCATATGTAAGTAGTGCCCCCTTGTCACTGTATGGACCACTTATGTATTTATACATATCCCCCCTTAGTCACCTCATCTCAAGAGAGAATAAATTCAGTTCAGCTAACCTTTCCTCATAGCTGAGCTCCTCCATGCCCCTTATCAGTTTGGTTCCCCCTCTCCCTTTCTCTAGTTCCCCAATATCCTTTTTGTGAACTAAACCAAACAACATATTCCAGATGAGATCTTACTAATGATTTGTACAGAAGCAAAATGTTGTCTCTCTCTCTCTCTCTCTGGAGACAATACCTCTAGCTTTAGAAACTGCAGTATGGCATTGCATGCTATTATTAAGTCTATCTATCTGATCTACTAGAACACCCAGATCATTTTTCACCATTGACTCCCCCTCCTGTATGATCCATGCATGTTTTTAGGCTCCAGTGCATAACTTTGCATTAATCAACATTAAACCTCATTTGCCCTATAGTTGCTCAATTAAATAGGGAATTAAGGTCCCATTTTAAGTTAGAGACATCCTGTAAAGACATAATTTAACTGCGTAGCTTGATGTCATTTGCAAAGACTGAAATGGTACTTTTAATCCCAGACCCTATACCATTTATAAACATGTTGACAAGTAAGGGGGTCCCAACATCGAACATTGAGGTGCTGTTATAGATTGATTTCTGGTCCAAACCAGAATATATCTGCTATTCTGCCTCTGACTCTAATTCAATGAAATGTGCATGCATGCAAAGAATCCACACTGAGACAGTGCTCAGTATAAAAGCTCCTTATCAACTCCTTCCTTTATTCAAATTACAACTCTTTTATAGTCAAAGTGACATAAGCAAACGTCATCACATATGTGTGTATATTATTGGTTCCTCTGTATATTATCCTCTTCCTGTTCCAACATCTGTCTCCAGGGACTGAGTGCATTCCAGGATATGGTCACCATCTTTCTTACACGGTGGGAGTGGGGAGAAAATGGAGTTAGAACATCTGTTTGTACTTTTGAGTAAGGGAATCTGCTACTGTGCATATGCATATATATTCATATACATAAATATATATATATATATATATATATATATATATCACAACAAGAGGGAGAAAATAATAATATTAGAGAGATAGAGAGGGAGACATAATACAGTAATTTTATCAGATCCACTACAGTGCACTACTAATAACTCTACAAGCCCTGTGTGTAACAAGTAATAAAAGACGCAGCCTAACCCCACCCAGGCCACGCCCCCAACATGTTTTGCCCCTTCCAGGGTGGTTAGTCATGGAGGTCCTGTATAGTGTGCGATGGCTACGATTTTTATCTCCTTGTTCTGCGTCTTCCACAAGAAGAATACCACTGTTGTATGAAAATTCTAAATGTTATTAATACACTTCTGTAAAAGTTCACCAAGGACAGAAGTTGTCAAACAAATCTGATTTCTTTTTATGAGGAAGCAAGCAAAAATGTAGACAAATGATCGGCTGTGGACATAGTGTACTTGAATTTTGCCAAGGGGCTTGACACAGTTCCCCACATGTGGCTTATGTGTAAATTAAAGTATATTGGCTTAGAAAATTCAGTTTGTAAATGGATTGAAAACTGGCTAAAAGACCATATTCAGAGAGTAGTGATTCATACTCTGAATGGTCCATGGTTATTAGTGGTGCAGCCTATGGCTCAAATGTATGTTTTTAACATGTTTATAAATGATATAGGGTTTGAGAGTAAAAGTACCATTTCAGTGTTTGCAGATGTCACTAAGCCAGTGTTTCTCAACTCCAGTCCTCAATCCACCCCAACAGGTCATGTTTTAGGCTTCCCATTATTTTGCACAGGGGATTTGATTAGTTTCACTGTCTTAGTAATTACCCCAGCTGTTTCATATGAGGGAAATCCTGAAAACATGACCTGTTGGGGCGCCTTGAGGACTGTAGTTGAGAAACACTGCACTAAGCTAACTCCAACTTACAAGCTGACCTCAATGCACTATTTAATTGGACAACTATGTGGCAAATGAGGTTTATTGTTGACTCATTTGAGGCTGACACTGTTATTACCTATTACTCCAGGCTCTTTGGTGTATAGTTGCTAACATTTTTATTTCCGTGTTCTGCAGATTACATGAAGTCAGGGTGGACCCCTAGCCTGATCTGCCCCCTCTGTGGAATACACTGCATGGGGGACATAGATACAAGTGCAGAGACCCTAAAGTTGGTTTAGGTTCATACTTATGTGAAAGGTCATATTCTTTGCATGACCTTTTTATAGATAGAACACCTTGCGATGTGTAGAAGTCTCTGATTCTTAGTAAGCTTTTCTTTGCTCATTATTTAAATTCATCATGATAGTAACCTAGAATAGAGTTAGAATTGTGTTGTTTAGGGACTAAAGGGGAATGTGGGATTTGAAGATGGTATTCAACCACTTCAATACCGGCACTTTCACCCCCTTCCTGCCCAGGCTAATTTTCAGCTTGCAGTGCTGTCATACTTTAAATGAAAAAAGAGCAGTCATGCAACACTGTACCCATATGACATTTTTATTATTTTTTTCTCTCGTTTGCTGGTATTTAATCACCATTTTTTTTGCGAAATAAATGAAAAAAGTAATGTTTTTCTTCATTTCTATTACATTTTTTTTGCAAATAAATTATCTTTCACCAAAATGTATACTGCTACATTTCTTTGGAGAAAATAACTCAAGTTAGTGTACATTATTCAGTCTGTAGAAAAGTTATAGAGTCCACAAACTATGATATATATATATATATATATATATATTGTGACAGTAGGAGATGCTGTCTAGGTGGAATTGACGGTTTGGGGGACACAGGGTATGCACATTTGCTTGGTGCAAGGCTACAGAGCATAAATGTGGACTGGAGAGAACTGCTTTTGCAGCTTTCTCCAGGTTTTGGTATTTGGTCATGGGGCTCTGTAGTTTGGAGATTCCAGAGTGTCTTGGGTGGGACGGAATCTCCAACCCTGTGTCCAGATTTTGTAAATTGCCAGCAGGGTGTGTGCTCAGGTGAGCACAGCACTTATAATGAGTGTATGGGAAGACTTCATGGCTCCCAGTTGGAGACTGCTCCACACCCAGAGAGACAGCAGGTCTCCAGGAGTCAGAGAGGTTGCAGGAGGCAGCCAGAACGTGCGACTGCAAGAAGCAGTGCAACAGCCTGAGGACTAAGGCCAGAGCGAAGCTGTGGGCGCTAAAGAGAAGCCATCCATAGTGAGGAAATCCTGTGGTCTGTGTGACCAGGACAAAGCGCAGAGGTACTGCTAAAGAGCCAGGTGGGCTAGCATTTTCTGTGAGTGTTTATTTGCTGGAGAAGAACCCCTGTGTGGGAAACCTTTATGTCAAAGACTTTCATTTGCCTTTTTAATAAAAATGGGCTACCATGCCCTTAAATATAGTTCCTGACTGGCTTGAATCACTAACAAACGCATCTACCACGAGAGCTAATGGCCCCCCATGTTACAAGTGGTTGTTGGATGCGGGCACAAGACGGTGGAATCCGGGTCCTTGCTCCACAGTGAGTTCAAGTCAGGAACTATTGGCTGTGTGTTGAAGTGCAGCCAGGCAAAAGGCATTGCGTGTTGCAGGTGGTGTACCTGTGAATGAAAAGTCAAAGTTTTTTTTTTCTGCTATGAACTCTTTGTGTGCATGAGACAGCACAATCTGTGTGTGCACTGTGCAGGTGAGGAAAGCTTGCATGAAGTGAAAAGCAACTTGCTTTAAAGTGACAGTGCTTCAATTTTTGCTGGAGGGCACAAAAGTGCAGTTGAGTGACTGTGAATATGGAGAGTCCACCAGTGTTTGAATCTGCAGTGGATTGGTGCAAGCGGCACCTAGCAGCACTGAACCCAGCTAAAGAGGAAAGCAAGCCAACCCTCAGTGCAAGGAGAGAGTGGGGGCATGTTGTCTCCAAGTGTCCTTTGTCTCAGTCTCCAATACAAGGTGACAAGGCCAGACAAAGGTCTGCAACAATGTTTAGGAAGCCTGATTTGAGTCCCAGGAGTGTCCAAAAGGCTGATCAGAAGTTCAAGAAGTATGTGGTTGCCCGTAGCAACCGTGGTGATGTCAAGTCTGCCGACCATGCAAGAAACATATGGCCGACTGAGGATCGTGGCAAGTTAAAAGCAACTATGTTTCAAGGAGCGCAAAGTCGCTGCATTTGGGAGAGTCAGCAAAGTACAGCTGGAAAAGTGCCATCTCCCTTAGCAACAAAAGATCGAGTGTTAACTGGAAGGAGGAGCTACAGTGAAAATGTGGAGCGGTGTCCCACTAAAGATATGTGCAGAAATGTACCATGCATGGAATGTGGTCAACTGGGGCATGGAATTTTTACTTGTCCCAGGTTATGGAACATGCCTGGAGATGTGGTTACTGGGCAGAAGTCTTTGTCTGCAAGCCCAGATTTTTGTGCAAGCATGTTTTCAGTCACCTCTGGCAACAGTGAGGAAGTACCTGTTGTGCCTGCAGGGGGTGCTAAGGAGTCAGAAGTGGCTGCTGCAGTTTCATCCTATGGCCACCAGGGAGAGTTGGCCAGTAAAAGTGTGATAAAGGATAGACAACGTACTCAAATGAAGCCAGAGTTAACTGCTACAGATTATGGTAAGACTGTTGCAGTTTGTGGGACTGATCCCAGTGAAGTGGGAGTATATCCAGCTGGGAGATCAGCAGAAGGTGTAAAAATGGACTTGCTGCAGTGTGCTACCCCGAGTGGTGGGGAGACACAGGTTAAAGCAAGGTTAAGAACTCAAAAAGACTGGACTCTGTATGTGCCCGGTGTAATCCACCAGAGTGTTGAAAGTGGTAACCTAGGGGTGACCAATACAGTTTGTGTGCCAGGTTCCCTAGTGACAGGTGCTACAGAGATGCCCAGGGAAACCTCCCAGGAGCCCACAGTGGTGAGGCACGTGGTTTCCCAGGACAACTGTGGAGCCACCCTAGTGGGCAAAAGAATGCCTTTGGAGAGGAAGGATGGTGTGCTGAGCGGCACACAGGGTGCTGTGTGTTCTGACCAAAAACAGCCTGTTAAAGCTTATAACACTGCTATGTCTATGAATGCTGAGGGTAAAGGTACTGCTGATGATACATGTACTTATGGTGATGTGTTCAAAAGTAATGAGTAGACATGTGCAATTTGTTTCATTTTTTTTCGTTCTTCGTTTTTTTCGTTATTTTCGTTCGTTCGTTTTCGTACGAATGTTCGAATCGTACGAATCCGAATAACGAATCGTAACGAATCTTTCGAATCGTACGAATCTGATTAACGAATCATTCGAATCGAACGAATCCGAAAAACAACGAAAATCCGAAAATAACAAATTAGAAACAAGTAATGTACTAATGAAGAAAATCCGAAAAACGAAAACGAACGAAAAAATTCGTACATTCGTAACTTTTTTTTTGTTGAATTGGTAATTTTCCGTGTCCCTTACAATGGTGCTGCTAAACGTGCTTCAAATGGATTGAATGAAAAAATTTGTACATTTGTAACTTTTTTTTTTCGATTCGTAACTTTTTTTTCAATTCGTAACTTTTATTTATTTATTTTTTTTTTCGATTTGTAATTTTCTGTGTCTCTATTGAACCAAAAAATTCGTACATTCGTAACTTTTTTTTCGTTTCGTAACTTTTTTTTTTTCGATTCGTAACTTTTTTTTTCGATTCGTAAATTATTAAAATGTAATAATAGCATACACATTACATAAAATTATGAATTATGCTCCGATTACAAATCTACGAATGTTACGACTGTATGAATAAATACGAATATGTCCTAAAATTAAACTAATGAAAAAACGAATCGACGAAAAAATAATTACGAATGTACGAATCGTTACGAATCCGAACAACGACGACTTACGAATGTACGAATCGTTACGAATCGACGGAAACGAAAATAACGAAATGAAAAAAAAAAAACGAAATTTTTTCGGAAACGAAAAAAACGAAACGAAAATAAACAAATTTTTTTGTTGTGCACATGTCTAGTAATGAGGAAAGAGGGATGTCTCCCTTGGCAACCAGACGCAGAGCCTCAGGGTTGTCCATGGAAGTCTCAGGGACTCTCCATGCGCTTGAGCCAGAGATTTTCCAGGACAACACTGAATTTGCTCTGGTGGAACAGACTGGGTCTACACCATGCAGTGAAAGTTTATGTGAACAGTGCGTTTACCATATGTGTAACCCAGTTGGTAAGGGGTTAAGTCAGCTGGCCACAGCTGAAGGTACACAGCTGAGTGTGGTATCGCCTCAGGAGCAAGGTGGTGAGGGTGTATTGCAGCCTGCCTTGTTTGAAGCATTAGAAAAGGGTAAAAGCATGTTGTCAAAATGTGATTTATATAGAACTGACAAAGGTACTGTTTGTGCTGCTGAATACCAGGTGCCTCCTAGAGCAGATGATGAGGTACTGCTGATCCCTCATAATAGAAGCACAATAAATTGGGACGGTTGGGCCAAACAATTACTAGCCATGTTAGACAAGGCTATGTTGAGTGACAGGGGTGTGAATACAACAACTGCTATACCAGATCAGGGCGCATGCATGGCAGATGTGGTGTTCACAGCCCAGCAGCTGAATGTCAAGTGTCAAGGTGACCTGCAGAGGCTTATTGGTGAGTTAGAGGGCATGAGTAGAAGACATGCGTCTGACAGTGGTTCAGAGGAGCGTCAGGCTGTGATGGATACCTCCAGTGAGGTGGAGGCCCCTTTAAATTTCTCGGGCCCTCAAGCTGCAGTGAATGAGCCCCTCCATGTCCCCAAAAATGTTTTGCATATTGATGTGAAGTGTGTAGAAATTACAGATATGCTAGTGGAACTGCTTGAACTAGTGAAAGCTCATTCCTTGTATACCTGGGTGCCTCCATTACAGTCAGATGTGGTAGTGCTGCATGGTACCAGAGGGTGGAGCCAGGTAATGCAAGCTGTGCTGGGTAACATTAATCACCAGTGGAACTGGTTGGTACGGTGCTTATTAATAGTCTGGCAAGTGATCACACAGTTCCCTGTGAGGGTGCTTCCGGATAAGGTTCAGTACGGAAGGCGCTCTGGGGGGCTGCTGGAGACATCAGAGGTCTCTCCGCCTGATGCGTTGATGGACATGTCTGCTAGTGCGGTCCGAGGTGCGGCTGAGCAGGGTTTAGTAAATGGCGCGGATACTGCCTCAACCGCTAAACCTCCTAAGAAGGAAGGGCCAGATATGGACGCGGCAAAAGCAGACATTCTGTCTGTCACCTGCAGAGAGGTACAAGTTGGTGTACCCGGAGATGCTTTTAAATATAGTATGGCGAGGAACAAAAATTGTGACATGGAAAAATGTGAGCTGGCAAAGATTGGTTTTGCTATAAATGGGTCATGTGTTGCTCAATGTCAATTGCTAGGACAACTGCCCACAGAGATTTGGACAACAGGTGAAGGGAAGCCTTGTGAAGGTCCCATAGGGGGTAGCTGCTCACCTGTGTGTTGTCCCTCCTTGGGCCTGGCCCTACCAAACCCTGAACAAGAAAGAATTGACGGTATCGGTAATTGGAGAAATGGTGGTGTATTACTGAATGTTAATGTAAATAATGACCTTGATATGGCCATGAATAATTTCTTGGAAAATGAGCATGATGCACAGATGTTGAGCTCTGGGGAGTTGGTAGTCAAAGGTAAAGGCAAAAGAGTTGGTAAACCCAAGAGACCTATTGTGATGGGTAAAACAGGTATTAGTGAGGGAAAAGGTGGTTCCTCATCAGGCGTAGTGTCTGGAGCAAGTTCCCTACAGAATCCGGAAACTGAGTTGGAAGGAAGTAGCAGGAAAGGCAGGATTCCACCAGAAAAGAAATGTGAGCTCAGGAACCCCAAGGATAGAGGGAGTAGGCTGAGGATACAGAACTGTAGGACCCCGTTGCGATCCAGAGTAGGGCGTGCCTGGAAACGCACCCGAAAAAAAAATTGGGCCTACGCAGCGAACAGCTGGCGCAGAAGTGCCCCAATCAAGGATTCGGGCTGGTGTGTTCCGGCCCCTTCGGGTTCGAAACAAGGGGAGGGGATATGTGACAGTAGGAGATGCTGTCTAGGTGGAATTGACGGTTTGGGGGACACAGGGTATGCACATTTGCTTGGTGCAAGGCTACAGAGCATAAATGTGGACTGGAGAGAACTGCTTTTGCAGCTTTCTCCAGGTTTTGGTATTTGGTCATGGGGCTCTGTAGTTTGGAGATTCCAGAGTGTCTTGGGTGGGACGGAATCTCCAACCCTGTGTCCAGATTTTGTAAATTGCCAGCAGGGTGTGTGCTCAGGTGAGCACAGCACTTATAATGAGTGTATGGGAAGACTTCATGGCTCCCAGTTGGAGACTGCTCCACACCCAGAGAGACAGCAGGTCTCCAGGAGTCAGAGAGGTTGCAGGAGGCAGCCAGAACGTGCGACTGCAAGAAGCAGTGCAACAGCCTGAGGACTAAGGCCAGAGCAAAGCTGTGGGCGCTAAAGAGAAGCCATCCACAGTGAGGAAATCCTGTGGTCTGTGTGACCAGGACAAAGCGCAGAGGTACTGCTAAAGAGCCAGGTGGGCTAGCATTTTCTGTGAGTGTTTATTTGCTGGAGAAGAACCCCTGTGTGGGAAACCTTTATGTCAAAGACTTTCATTTGCCTTTTTAATAAAAATGGGCTACCATGCCCTTAAATATAGTTCCTGACTGGCTTGAATCACTAACAAACGCATCTACCATGAGAGCTAATGGCCCCCCATGTTACACACACACACACACACACACAGTATCACACACAAGTGAGTACACCCCTCAACTAATTAATACATTGACATGTGCATTCTGCCCTGCACCGGGTTATGCAGCTTTATAGTGTTACAAGCTGGCTCCACTATAGCAAGTGCAGGGTGGGCTCATTCTCCCTATTCACATGGGTATCTCCCCACTTCTGAGTGTGCCCAGTGGAACGATGTCACTTCCTTTAGCTCCGACCCAACGTACAATATCTTACAAAAGTGAGTACACCCCTCACATTTTTGTAAATATTTTATTATAGCTTTTCATGTGACAACACTGAAGAAATTACACTTTGCTACAATGTAAAGTTGTGAGTGTTCAGCTTGTATAACAGTGTAAGTTTGCTTCCCCTCAAAATAACTCAACACAAAGCCATTAATGTCTAAACTGCTGGCAACAAAAGTGAGTACACCCCTTTTTCCCCACGTTTACCAGTACAATAATCACCTTAGAATTACGTTGGTTACCTACATGCAGACTGACTTTAATATCACCTATGGTACTTAAGCTTACGCTAAAGGGCTTAACAGCCCCTATAAATGCAGGGCACTATAGAAAGAGGCTCTCAACTACCGCTGTGATATTCTTTGTGTACAAGAAACACACTTTTCTGAAATAAATCCCCCAAAATGCACACATAAGAACTTCTCCAAAATATTCCAGGCTAACTACAAGACAAAGAAAAGGGGGGTCTTGGTGGCATTTAAAGACACAACTTCCCTCAAACTACATGCTTCCATACTGGATGAGGGAGGCAGATTTATCATACTAGTGGCAGACATTAATAGTATCACCTATACATTACAAGTTATCTATGGTCCCACCCGTCACAACATTTGATTTTTACGGAAAACACTGGCTAAAGCACGAGCAATCCAGAAGTGGCAACTTTTAATATGCGGGGACTTCAACATCCCTATGGACCCAGAAATAGACACCGCAGCAATAAACTCTGAAAGAAAGACAGGACTTTAAAGCTTTTTACTCCAGGAAGACCTTCGTGATCCGTGGTGCTGTCTACACACATTCAAAAGGGATTTTTCCTTTTTCTCAATTCCCCATAAGACTTATTCAAGAATTGATCTCTTTATTGCTGATAGATGGCTTTTGCAGAAGGTGGTAAAGGCTCAAATATATAATATTTTGTGGTCTGACCACACACCAATCTCTATTGAAATCTCAGATGGTCACCCAGGTAAAAACATGTCACTGTGGAGGACTTGTGAGTACTTGTAAGCACACACAACCCAGCCTTACCATTGCTCAAAAGGGCCCTTTTTGTCAGGGAATGGCAAAAACAGCAGTTGGCAACCACCCCAGACATGCTTCTAGGTGAAGCCTGACATACAGAGATAAGGCTGGATGCACAGCTAATGCCACGTACACACGACCGACGGAATCAGTCCATTGGACATTCCGATCGTGTGTGGGATAATCTGATCGTTATTCTTTAAAAAATTCAGACGGACCTAGAAATAGAACATGTTTCAAATCTGTCCGACAGACTCAATTCCTATCGGGAAAACTGTTCGTCTGTATGCTGGTCTGATGGACCAAATACGATGCATAGGAAGCTATTGGCTACTGGCTATTGAACTCCCTTTTCAAGTCCCATCTTACGTTATCGCGTTCAAAATGAACAGACTTTCAAATAGTAAAAAATGTGATTATAATCAAACTAGTAATGACAAGTGAAAAATATAATCAAATGGCGCTTAAAAAAGAAAAACATAAAAACAAAACAAAATTATATATAAACTGCCAGAATAAATAAAACACCACGTGAAATAGTGTCCGTGAGATGATACCAAAAACAAATCTTCATTAGTATTTGTGTAAATTCAAAGAAAAAATGTGATTAAGTCTTCCAAAGCAAAAAATGTCCACCAACAAATCTTCAATAGAATAATCAAATATGTCTTCCACCACACCAACTCGTGTTCCCTCTCCCAATGAGACCGCACTCACCGGATGGTATTGCCTCGCACTCTCGTGGTTGGCAAATATGGCGATTACCCCACCTGGGTTATCTGTGCGATCAATCCAAACTTGCAAACTCCATATGTGAAAACAAATAAAAAATGTGCCTCCACATAGCGTGATACTGTGATAAAACTTATTTATTAAAATTCAACGTCACTCACACTTCAATGTTTCAACTTACAAAAACACAAAGTGATAAAGCCAAATCCAGCACACAATCCACTGTGCTGGATTTGGCTTTATCACTTTGTGTTTTTGTAAGTTGAAACATTGAAGTGTGAGTGACGTTGAATTTTAATAAATAAGTTTTATCACAGTATCACGCTATGTGGAGGCACATTTTTTATTTGTTTTCACATATGGAGTTTGCAAGTTTGGATTGATCGCACAGATAACCCAGGTGGGGTAATCGCCATATTTGCCAACCACGAGAGTGCGAGGCAATACCATCCGGTGAGTGCGGTCTCATTGGGAGAGGGAACACGAGTTGGTGTGGTGGAAGACATATTTGATTATTCTATTGAAGATTTGTTGGTGGACATTTTTTGCTTTGGAAGACTTAATCACATTTTTTCTTTGAATTTACACAAATACTAATGAAGATTTGTTTTTGGTATCATCTCACGGACACTATTTCACGTGGTGTTTTATTTATTCTGGCAGTTTATATATAATTTTGTTTTGTTTTTATGTTTTTCTTTTTTAAGCGCCATTTGATTATATTTTTCACTTGTCATTACTAGTTTGATTATAATCACATTTTTTATGATTACACATTCTTAAAGTGGCTGCTAGAGGTTTATTCACATTTAGGGATTTTATAGGTGTGTATCACACACACATCTATCTGCACATTGGTTAACATTATTGGCGCAAGGGTGGGTAGTCATTCTAGGAGCGGCATTATAGAGTATCTACCAATCAGACCACAGACTTTCAAATAGACTTTAGTTTGTTCGTGTGTGGGCAAGTCCATTCGTTCGGAAGTCCATCGTAACTCCATTGAAATTCCGTCGGGAAGACCATCGGACCTTTTCTGCCGGAAAGTCTGGTCATGTGTACGCAGCATTAGATAACTTCCCATTTAGAATTCAAACACCCTGGTTGTAGTGATGATCGTGATTGGAATATTCCTTAATTGATAAGTTTCATAAAAAGAATCAGCTGAATTTAACGTATTACTTTTGATTTTTTAACCTGTTTTATTAAGTCTCAGGGATTTTTTTTACGTTTCATGTTCGTTGATGTATTTTTGGATTTTCTATAGGAAATATTTGATCACAAAGGCTGTGAATATATACTGTTGACCAAGTGAAACAATATCACTTGCTTTTTATTATTATACATGTGTCAATAAAATAAGACAATTGCATAGCAATTTCTATTATTGACTCTCTCTAACAATTCACGTTAAAAAACAGAGGTATTTGTTTGCACACATGATGATAAATCTACAAGTTTGAGTAAAAAGCTGAAAGTGGCCCATCATCCTATTGGGAAATAACATTGATTCCTTTTCCTTTACACATGCACAGCTCAGACCACATTTATAGCCTGCTCTGTGTGCCGCTGCAATGTGACTCCAAAGTGCATGCTTGGAATTGACGTCAGCCTGGCACAGCCATTAAAGCAGCTGAAGATTCTAAACCTGGAAGAAAGACCAGGTGAAGATTGAAGCTGTTGGGGACCAGGGAAAGCCATGACAGCACACCACTGGAGGGCTCTGCTTTTAAAGTAGAGTTGCCCCCAAATTTCTCTCCCTCAAAACTCACCTCTAAATGGCTGTTGCTAGGGGTCCCTCGTAGTCTGCCTCCTTCAGCGCCTGGGCTGGTGACATCACTTCCCCTGGGCACAGGAAGGGCTCAGCTCTGCCCCCTCCCTCTTGTCAATCATCTGGGACACGTGACCGGTCCCAGATGATTGCGCGGCCACTCACGGTGCGCGGCGCCACTCGTGCATGCAAAGTGGGTGCCCGGCTGTGAAGCCGCAGCCGGGCGCCCACAGTTAAAATGCCGGCGCCACTGAGTAGAGGGGGGACAAGCAGGGCTTCGATCCCCCGCATCGCTGGACCCTGGGACAGGTAAGTGTCCGATTATTAAAAGTCAGCAGCTGCAGTATTTGTAGCTGCTGACTTTTAATTATTATTTTTTTTTTTAATGGCAACACCGCTTTAAGTAAGTCTCATAATGTGCTAGTATGCAGTGCATACAAATACATTATGGCTTAAAGCTGCCAAGGGACTCATTTTTAGAACAAGAAGCATGACTTTACTACCGCTTTAAGATAGTTTTAATTTCCTTTCTGAGGGCCACAAGCATTCCCTATTTGCTCTTACAGTGAGGCTACCAAGTTGTCATCTGTAAATTTAAATAAAACACTACAGTGCTACATCTATTAAAAATTCAACCAAAAACTTTTTTATTCAATTCAATGTCTACCCAAAACACACAGACTCTGGGAACTGGAGGACCCAGATACATATTTGGGGTTTCAATGCCCAAACCAGCAATGACTGCTTGAGACTGTGAGACTCGGAGCAGATATTAATATGATCAGCTCAAAGCAACCTGATTATGGGTTCTCCTGATATAATCAGTTTAAGGTGTTATGTGTTAAGTGTCTTGGTATCACTGAGGTTTATTTATTTAAGGCAAATCCACTTTACACTACAAGTGCACTTGGTAGTGCACTTGGAAGTGCAGGCTCTATAGATCTGAGGGGGACATACAAGGAAAATAAAAAAAACAGCATTTTTGCTTGTACATGATTGGATGATATAAATCAGCAGAGCTTCCCCTCTTTGATTTTCCCCTCAGATCTACAATGAATGCACTTCCAAGTGCACTTGTAGTGCACTTGTAGTGCAAAGTGGATTTGCCTTTAGTAAATAAACCCCATTGTGTGCTTCCTAGGTGTGAATTCCCATTTTTAATGGAGTCATCTATTGTTTCTGTCTGTTGGCTAATTTGGCTATCTTTTGGTGGTTCCTACATGACGGGATTAGTCTGGTGTCAACTTTAGCTCGTTATCCATGTTATGTGTGATGTTTTGGGTAAATAATTGGTTTTATTGTTCATGTGATGACTAACCTAATTTTGAAGTGTATAAAAACCTGCAGTTCTGTTAAATAAACAATCATTGCTTTGTATTTTACCTCAACATCTTGTCTGTGTACAATGCTTGGGGTAAAAGGGCTGGTATTAGCTCTCAGTCTGCCGGAAGGGTTTGAAAAGCAGGAGGCACTGTTTGACGGAAGCACCTAAGCAGGGTGCCAAGTGTTCCGTCGCATCATCCATAGTTGATAATATTCTTATATATGCTAGTTAGTCACTTTACAATCAAGAACCCATGAAGCTTACCATGAAAAATGCTTGCATGTGTGGTTACAACATTCTTTGACTACTACTTACTGTATATATTTTTGTGTCAGCATCTGATCATGAAAGGTATAGCATGTTTTTTTTGTCCTCCTCACCCTGGCAATACATGTCACAATAACTCTCCTCATCTTATTATTTATTATGTCCTGTGCTCCATGTGTCCCATGTTGTCCTGACATCATCATAGTAATGAGGCATATTGTAGTTATTGTTCTTCTTCACAACATTGTTGTAAAAAACACTGATATAATTCTTGCCACTTTTTTTCCCAGCTGATGATTTTGTACCCCCATTCACATATTCTAAGGAAGTAACAAATATACCGACAATTTTTGTTCACGTATGATTGGATAATTTAAGTCAGAACAGTTTCACACTGTGCAATCAAACGCAGCCACTGTACCATCAAACACAGACACTGTGCCATCAAACACAGCCACTGTACCATCAAATGCAGCCACTGTGCCCATCAATTGACGCAACTGTGCCCATCAAACGCAGGTACTGTGTCCATCAAACACAGCCACTGTGCCATAAAAAGCCTCCACTGTGCCCGTCAAATGCTGCCACTGTGCCCATAAAAAGCAGCCACTCTGCCCATCAAGCGCTACCACTGTGACAATCAAATGCTGCCACTGTGCTCCATCAAATGATCCCACTGTGCCATCAAATGCTCCCACTGTGCCCATCGAATGCTGCCACTATGCCCCCCGCCCACCGTCTGCCCGGCACTTAGCCTGTCTCAGTGGGGCATCGGGTGACGGCGGTGGGTGGTGAGTGATTTCCTCTATGTCTTCTTCTCCCGTCCTCTCTCCCTGTCCTCTCCTATAATTGGATGCCTGATAGGTGTCCAATCACAGCACCTGTTGTTTCAGCCAACATAACATACCCAAGCACCTGATTGGCAGAGAGGCGGTTCAATGTTAGGAAAGTGAATATTCATTCGCTTTTCTAACACAGCTGGGTGAACTGCAAGGGCCAAGCATGGCACTCACGTTTTACCTTTTTTGATGCCTATTAGAGCCTATGACTCTAATCAGGTGCTTCAAAAACACCCCCCACCGCTGTAATTCAGGCGCCCGGCGCCTGAATAGGGGGTGGAAGGGGCGGCCATGGATAGATTCATGCAATGCATGAATCTATCTATTGGGGACAGAGTGGGTGGCTGGGGAGAGGGGACGGCGCCCGTGCGCCCTTATGGACGCACCGCCACTGATAATAAATGATGCTGCACTGTTGTTTAAACTGAATTGTAACCAATGTGTCACAAAATAAAGAACGTACTAAAAATGAAAAGGCAATAATAAAGGTGTACACAATGTGGCAGTGTAAACCAAACGTCCAAATAAACTCAAATAACAGATTCCTAACAATTAAACAGGTAAGAGATGATTTGTAGAACAGACCAGGTATTGTATTAAACAATTGTGTGTGTGATTAGTCAATCAATGCTCATAAAGCTAATCAACATACACTAAACGGTGAAGTGAAAGTGTGACACATTAGTCTCAGACGCAATCTCCTTGAGATTAAGGTGAGAAACAGTGGAGTGTGGTGCATTGGTATTGGCTGACTGGCACACAGGAAGTGATGTGGAAAGGAGCTTGATGCTCGTGGATGATTTATTGTGTTCCATCTTAATAAATTAAAGTGTTTGTTTTTATGAATAATTATTTCATTATATACTACACTATATATGCATTCCCCTTCTTCCCTCTACACCTCCCTCCCCCTCTGGGTGAGAGTGAGATTACATTACAGAGGAATCACCATCCACCATCCAGCATTGACTCTTGGGACAACAAGAAGATTACCCTGTAAGGAAATCAAGATCTTTTTAAAACCACTAGCTTTTTATGTAAAGACCCCCAGAAGATATTGCAATCACCAGTTTTCCAATTCTGCCACCTTACAGCAGTAAAGTGAGAGGCCATTTCACACAGAGGTGTCATTGTATGGAATGAAGAGACACCTGTTTATGTTTATCAGGTTTGCATGGTTAAGACTGTAGCACCACACTCCACTGTTTCCCAGATTAATCTCAAGAAGATTGCTTCAGAGACTTGTTATGCATCACACCTTCACTTCACCGTTCAGTGTGTGTTGATCAGCTTGATGAACAGAAAGTATATTTCTCCTCTTAAGCAGCTCAGTGTGTAATGAATGATGTTCTTGGTATTCTCATTGGTGAAGGCACCAGGGGTAGGGTGTAAAACCAGCTGGAGGTATTCCAGTGGATACATTTCATCAATGCCATTTTTTTTTTTACCCACGCCCATTAAGTACAGCATGGAACAGCAGTGCTTAATTGTGAACATATGAAACTCACTAGAAGTGAACTAGTAGGTGGTTCTTTAGTATAGCTAATAGTATATTTGTGGGTTATGTTTTTCAAAAACAGAACTTTAAGCAGAATCCTGATGAAAAATGTGTATCTCCATCCATACACGTGTAAAACAAATAAAATAATACATAGATGAATAAAGTTGTCATACTGAATGTAGAAGAAAAATATGATATACTTTCTCAGACCTACAGTATATCATAGTGGTTAAAAGGGCACAATTTCAAGAAAAGAATTGCTTTTTTTAATAGCAGTGTTCTTGGACTTAGGTTGTGAAATATATAATACAGCGTTTGAAAATACAACACTTTCTAAAAACTCGCAGTATGACTGTAACAGAGATTTACCACAGTGTGTGTGTGTAAAATGAATCAGGCTAATCTAGGATGCGCACTAGGAAAATGTTGCTGGCAGGAGATGAAAAATCCTGGAGTGTGTTCTTATACTACAAAATTCATTTTAGCTTAAAATGTTGATAACTTTTACAGGCAGTGAATTGGAACTGTAAATCTCTATTTTAGCCTTTTTATTGCACATATCACATGTGCCAGGAGAAGTCATTCCATACTGTATTCCATCCAATATTTCCATCTAATTTCCTGGTGGAAAGAAGTAATCACAGATGTCAAGTTGCACTAATGATTTTGCAGATAACTTATCTTTTTATTGAGTTGACATGTGACCTTTCACCCAATCGAATTCCACCCTTTGCTTAGTCAACCATTAGTACAAGCATTGAAAAGTGATCAACAACTACATTTAGCACCATGTATAGCAAAAATCCAAGGTGTACTTCTTTCAGCCCAGGCAGTGTCAGCTTAATAAAGATTTAGGGATGAGATTCAGGTTTACCACTACCATGGATTTGCAGTAAAACTTGTGTGTTTGAGAGTCATGATCCCATAGAAATAAAACAGGAATTGGCCAGACCAATTTTTTTTTTTTGTAACCATAATGCATTTGTATGATCAGTTAGCTTAGAAGGGCCGCTAGGGGGCTTTTGGATAAGCCAGACCCCACACAATAAAATGGTGAATTCAACACAGACATATTGACAATCTGCTTTATCTGTGATAGGAAAAGCATAGGGAGTGCTGCTGACAAACTGCACATCAAAAGATTAGTGTAGGGCTTGTAGGCGCTATAAGGCCTGTTTAAGTGTTTGTTAACCCAGAAAAAAAAGGATCCTGTTCCCTTAAAGTGGTTGTAAACCCTTACATACCACTTTGACCTACAGGTAAGCCTAGATTAAGGCTTACCTGGAGGTCCAAGAAATATCTCCTTAACCTATACGGTTAAGGAGATATTTTACAAAAAAAGGGCACCGCTGTCTACGGCATGCGCGCCGCAAGTGAAGGCAAACATGCCGTCACTTACGGCTCCCGCGTGCATGCGCCGGAGTGACATCATCGCTGCTCCGGCCACTCACAGCACCGGAGCAATGATACCCGGAAGGAAGATGGGTGCTTCGTGCAACAGGGGACAGCGGTGACATTGCTGGCTTCTGTGTCAGGTAAGTGACACATAATGGGCTACTATGCGATGCATAGTAGTCCATTATGCTTTACCTTTGCAGGGAAATAAAGCGGAAGTAAACCCATCAGGGTTTACTTCCTCTTTAAGGCCCCTTTCACACTGAGGCGCTTTGCAGGCGCTAAAGTTCTAGAAATAGCGCCTGCAAAGTGCCTTCAAACAGCCGTTTCTGTGTCTTCAGTGTGAAAGCCCAAGGGCTTTCACACTGGAGTGGTGCGCTTGCAGGACGCTGAAAAATGTCCTGCAAGCTGCATCTTTGGTGCGCTGTAGGAGCCGTGTATTTACCACTCCTAAAGCGCCCCCTCCCATTAAAAACAATGGGGCAGCGCTCCGAACCCGCCCGCAAAGCGCCGCTGGAGCGCCCCTTTTTGGGCGGTATTAACCCTTTTTCGGCGGCTCGCGGGGGTTAAAACCGACCCGCTAGCGGCCAAAATGCGCCTGCTAAAACGACGGTAAAGCGGCGCTAAATATAGCGGCGCTTTACCACCAGCGCACCTAGCGCCTCGGTGTGAAAATAGCCTAAGGCATGTTATACAGCACAGTGCTTATGCTGTGTAATTTGGCCTCCTGTAACACCTGAAATACCTGGCTGCCTCCGTCATATGCAGCCTGCTCTCCTGTGTCTCCTCTGTCCTCATCCCCCCTCCCCTCTCTGTCTGCTCATACCAGTGCCAACCCCCCCCCCCCCCCCCGCTGTTGCTGCTGCTCTCATGTCTGCAGCTAAATGATGTAATCCCCTCTGTACCATTATAATAAGTGTTCCTGTGTAATGTAAAAAAATCTGCCGATCTGTACCTATATAAGCTTGGTTCCCAGCGCTCAGCTGACTGTCGGTGTTCACATTGCCTCTCTCTCTCTCCTCTCTTCCCCTCCTCCCCGCCTGACGTCAGCGGGGGGGCTCGGCCCCGCTCACTGGAGCTGTGAGCTGAGAGAGAGAAGAGAGCCTAGGAATCAGCTGAGTGATGGGAACCGAGCTTATATAGGTACAGATCGGAACATGTATTACATTACACAGGCACAGGGACACTTATTATTATAGTACAGAGAGGATGGGAGGATTTTGTTAAAGTGGGTTACCACCCACTTTAAATCAGATGTGAACCTTTACTGAATGTCATATAGATAGCAAAATGTTGTGTATCTTAGAGAATTGGGGAATATAGGAGGGGAGGATTTATTTTTTCATTGTTACATCTTAATTCTTCTGATTTCCTGTAGCCCTTACAGCCTATCCCTGCCTATACAGTATGTACTACAGCAATTACAAGGTGCACATGTGTTTTGCCATGTTTTTTTCACAAGCCTTTTTTTATTTAAAGCAGAGTTCTGCCCCCCCCCCCCCCCCCAGGCAAAATATTAGAAGTCAGCAGCTACACATACTGTAGCTGCTGACTTTTACTATTAGGACAATTACCTGTCCTAGAACCCAGCGATGTCGGCACCCCAGTCAAAGTTTCCATCAGCTCTCGGGTGCTGCTGCTGCTGCCATTCATGGCAAGGGAAACTGGCAGTGAAGCCTTTCGGCTTCACAGCAGGTGCCCTACTGAGCATGTGCAAAGTACGCTGCGCTTTCTTAATGGCCCATCAGCGGGGGAAGGAGGAGGGGGGGGCTGAACTTCTGGTGAGATCTCCTGGAAGTGTGGATGGGCACCTGTCAAAAACAGGTACCCGCTCACCCCTGAAAGGGGCACAATGTTGCACCGAATGGGGGTGGAGGTAGATAAGAGGAGCTTCGACTTTTGGGTGGAACTCCGCTTTAAATGGTGACAACAATGAAATATACCTGAGCAATGTGCATCAGCACAGATGCTTGAAGTGGTATTAAACCCAAAACCAAATAAGCAATATATTGCAGCTTACCAATCATTAGATAGGGTGGCCATATTAGTTTTCCTTTTTTATCTTGTGATCAAGAACAAAAATCCTGTATTGGAGTGCCTCCACTCTGGATGGATGAGCATAGTAGTCACATCTGGACAGCAACATTGTCCTTCTGGGGGGAGGGAAGTGATAGATGTACTAGCAGATTTACATGGGATAAAGGCTTTACATAAATAAATAAAAGCTGATCATTGTAAGCACCCCTGTCAGTGTTAAAATGGTTTGTCTTATCCCTGTAACTGATGCATCTGCTTGTTATCTTAAAACATAACAGACTTCACCTGGTGCAAATAAAGGAAAGAAAGCTTAAAAACTAAAAACAAATGCAGCTTTCACATATATGAATTGGCAAGCTGCAATATACTAAATGCTTTATTTTGTGTTTAATACCCCATTAAAGTTTTCCTGGGGAGAACATTAAAAGGTTGGTTAAAGAAAGGAGATTGAAGCAGAAGGGGACAAAGTGTTTTCACTAGGTATGAGGGAATCTGGAAGGATTCAGCTTGAGCTGGATTCAGTGAGCCAGCAGGAAGTCTGTGAACCCCACACTTAGGCCCCTTTCACACTGGGGCGGTGGGTGCGTGGGCGCTAAAACGCTGCTATTTTTAGCTGTGCTTTACCGCCAATTTTGCGTCACTATTCGGCTGCTAGCGGGGCGCTTTTACCCCCCGCTAGTGGCCGAGAAAGGGTTAAAACCACTGCAAAGCGCTGCTGCATAGCCGTGCTGCCACATTGATTTCAATGGGGAGGAGCAGTGTATACACTGCTCCTTCACCGCTCCAAAGATGCTGCTAGCAGGACTTTTTTTTACCATCCTGCTAGCGCACCACTCCAGTGTGAAAGCCCTCAGGGCTTTCACATTGGAGACACAGCAGTGGCTCTTTAAGGGTGCTTTGAAGTGATCGGTGATCAATTTTTAGCGTTGTAGCCAGGGCCAGACTTACCATTGAGCTTGACTGGGCTCAAGCCCATGGGCCCCGCCCAATAGGGGGCCCCGCGGGCCCCGCCCATTTACGTTTTAAATATTTTCAAATTCGTTACAATTTATCTATCATTTCATCCATTTTTATTGCTTTTATTAATCTCCTGGTTCGTTTTTAATTATTACATTGTTTACCGTGTATATGGTTGTTTCCGCACATCCGGCCACTTCCCTTAAGCATGTGTGTATACATGTCTGACCTTGTGAATGGTCAGCTAGATCGGATGAAACAGCGGATGCAGTGAAACACGTCATCTCATTGGCCACAACGTCACTTCCAGTCCGCTTGCATTTCACCTTGGAACACACTTCCGGCCTCCTTCTTACGGTTCACGGACGCCATTGATACTGCATGGCGTGCAGGTCACTCGACGGAAGGAGGGGAGCACTAGGACAGTCACCATCATCTGTTTGCCTATATGCCATATGCTGTTACAAGTTTGCTGAGATTCAAAGGACAGCACAGGACTTCACGACTTTGATCACCGATCACTTATTTATATATTTCCTCTTTTGTTACACTTGGGACAATTGTCAAGCATCACATTTTTTATTCATTTATTTTTATATATATTTTTTGATCCATCTATATATTTTTTATCCATCTACTTTTTTATCCATCTATTTTTTCATTGTTTGGGATTTTTGTGCACTTGCACCACAATTTTCAGGAGGACACAAATAATCGATTGTTGTATATCACTAATATTTATGCATTTTCTATATTATTGTAGCACAGAGTCACTTTTAATTTATATTTATGCTTTCTTGCCTGTTATTTATAATTGTTACACATAATTTTGCTCATGAGGTATTGCACAGTCATTTCATTTATTCTATTTTGAATGGAGTTGCCTTAATATCTCTTTTATTTCTATATACATATATATATTTTTTAGTCTAATGCACATTCACTTTTACCATTCATACGTACCCATCCGATATTTATATATTTATATCATTTTATCCTGCTCGCCCCATATTTACTCTGAACAGCGCCACCATCCCTTTATTTAATACTATGTCACTGTTGAGGCCACATGGAAATACTTTCACCCTGGTTTACAATATATACAGTATATATATATATATATGCCTTTTTAAACTATAGTTTGCCTATTAGCCCTTTTTTCGGTGGGTGATGGGCATCGCCAATCATTATTGATATGAATTTACATTGCTGGTCAATGTGATTCATGGTAGACACACTGTGGGACATTTATTTTTCTTTTATTGTTAAAAAATGTGTATATGTGCTTTATTTACATGTTTTTTTGTGACTGAGTAGGAATATTATTCACTCATTCATACTTAAAAAATTCACTCATTCATGCTTAAAATCGATACCAGGCATGGAAGGTCTTGTATAAATTAAAAGGGGAACCCCCATGCCATATTTTGTGTGTGGGGTCCCCCATTAACATTTACTCCAGCTTCTAGCGATGCATGGAGTAGCTCCTGATTATAGCAGCTTCCACTAAGCTTGCAGAAATCCACTTATAAAACCCGCTAGCAGCCCCCCACCATTCTGTCTCACTCCCTATACCTCTGGGCTCATCTCACAGATCAGTACCTAGAGAGAAGCAGGTCCCACTCAGGCCCACCATCCCACCAACCAAGTCTCAACACACAGCACAGCAGATGAGGCTGACATTGAGCACAGAGACAGCAGTCCTCAGCTTCCAATCCAGCCCACTATAGGGGATAACCCTGCATGAAAATAACATAGACTGCCTCTCCCCCACCATGACAGTTCCTGTGGAGAAAGACGTTCCTGCAGGCATAAATCAGCTCAAGAAGGAGATATGAGATCACTCCCAGCATTTAATGAAGCAGAACTCAAGAGGGTTGATTTTCTAAAACTTAAGAGTGCAGAATCTGGTTCAGCTCTGCATAGACACCAACCAGCTTCCTGTTTTTTTTGTCAAAACTTAAATAAAAAAGCTGACGTTAGAAGCTGATTGGCTACCCATGCACAGCTGCACCAGATTTCGCACTCTCCAGTTTTAGTAAACCCCATGGTCTTCGTATTAGAGAATTAAATTTATCAAGTGCACACCACGGTGCAACAGCAGACCAAGATCCACCAATTCTTGCCAGAGAAAATGGAGGGCCTAGAAAATTGCTCTTAGCATAAAAATCTGTGGGTTATGGGCCTGCCTGAATCCTATAAGGCAACCTCGCTCTTGGATTTCTGTGCCACATGCGTCCATAAGACCCTGGGGCTAATCTCCCCTTGTGTGGTGGAATGAGCTCACTGTTTGGGTGCCCCTCCAATGAACATCCAACACATAGCCCCGTGATTGTGAAAAATCTGAATTAGACCGACAAATTAACCATCTTGTAACACGAACAACCTTCTTTAGCAATTCATGGTGTCAAACATTTTCTTGACTATTCATTGGAGGTTTCACACAGATGCAAAGCCTTTCAGGACATCTTCTCTATGCTATTCCAAAAGCAAATCAAATTCACTCTGGTGTACCCGGCTGTATTGTACCTCCCCTTGCCTAATGGCAAACAACTTAATTTTCTGCATTTCTTTAAGGCAGAAGTTTTTTTCTTTAATTACTCAACTCTGACACCTCAGGCAACCCTGTTTCATGAGATGGATCAACACAGCCCCAGAAAGGGTCCTCCAAAATGTCCCAGATTCTCCACAACGAATGGTCACTCCAAACAATATAGACAGTCTCGTTTGGTTTATCAAGAATAGATCCCATTTATTATAGAATTCTTTATGCTAGGAATCTTGTGAATGTTCTACTACCAGTTATGTTCACGCTTTTACTCAGGAACCCCATGCACCTCACCAAAGCTGTTATTATTTTACCATGGGGGGACTCTCTTTCTCTTTTACTTGGCAGTTCCCTCAGAAATTGTTTTACTTCTGGCCCAGCTGTCATAAATAATCCTTCCCTTGTAAGCTCTTGGGAATTTTAACACTATTGAAGTTCCATGTGGAAAACATTGAAGTCAGCGCTACTTCAGCTTTCATTTAGTGTTAATATTTTTTGTTATGGGACTGTTTCTTTATTGGTTTATCCAGACTTTTCTATTCTTTTTCATAGACTAGTTGATGGAGAGTGTGATAAGTCTGAAGCATTATGGGTGGAATTGTACGTATATGTGTATGGGTGTGCATACTACAAAGGTTACCATTGGAGTTTGTTATAGACCTCCCAGTGTTAATGAGGAGGTGGAGACACAGCTTCATGCCCAGATAGAAAGTGCTGCAAGGGCTGGGACAGTGTTAATAATGGGGGATTTTACCTACCCAGAAATTGGTACTGCCATTACAGTTAAATGGCAGTTAAAGGGCAGACAATGTTACGGTCCAGTTTATTGAGACCCTGACTAGGAATGATGCTCTGCTGGACCTGGTAATCTGAAACCATGCAGAGCTTATTACCAATATTAACCCCTTTAGGACCGAGACTCTTTTTGAGATTTGTTGTATGCAAGTTAAAATAATTTTTTTTGCTAGAAAATTACTTAGAACCCCCAAACATTTTATATATTTTTTCAGACACCCTAGAGAATAAAATGGCGGTTGTTGCAATACTTTATGGCACACCGTATTTGCACGGCAGCCTTACAATCTAATAAGAAAAAAAAAAATAGGACAACAGTAAAGTTAGCCCAATTTTTTCTTTTTTTATACTGTGAAAGATAATGTTATGCAAAGTAAATTTATACGGAATATGTCATGCTTCACAATTGACCCTTAAAAATCTCCATAGGCGATGATTAAACATTTCTACAGGTTAAAAATTATGAGTTACATAGGAGGTCTTTTGCTAGAATTATTGCTGTAATTTTAACGATTGCAGCAATACCTCACGTGTGGTTTGATCACCGCTTTCATATGCGGACGCGACTTACGTTTGCGTTCGCTTCTGCAAGCGAGATCAGTGGGACGGGGCACTTACATTTTTTCTTTTTTGTAACACAGTCCTTTTAAAACAAAAAAATTTGGGTCACTTTTATTCCTATTACAAGGAATGTAAAAATCTGTTAAGCAGGGGAAACTATCGGAGCATGGCGGAAGGCACCTCTCCCGCCGCCAATAAAAGTGATCTTGCGGAGAATCTGCATCGGAAACCACTTTTATCTGAAAGCGGACAGCACGTCGATGAAGAAAATACCAGGGTTATGGCAGCTATCTGCCGCCATAACTCCGGTATTCTACGTCAAAGTACCGACGTACAATGACAGCGGTTTGTGGGAAGTAGTTAATATAAAAGAACATCTGGGTAGCAGTGACCATACCATGATTTAATTTAATGTTGTAAGCAACAAACACATGTGGGAAATATAAAAAAAACACTTGACTTTAAGAGCAAATTTTCCAAAGATGAGGGCTGCTCTCCAAGACTTAAGCTGGGAGGGAATATTGGCATAAATGAATACAGAACAGAAATGGGAATTCTTCAAAAAGTCTGTATGCAAACTCACTGCAAAGTATATTCCCATCGGCTCCCAGACAAATTTAAAAAAGCTAAAAATAATAAGAAAAGGCCTTTTAAAAAAATATAAAAACGAAGGAACACTATCATCATTTAAATGTTACAAAGTATATATCAGAATATGTAAAAAGGAAATCAGGGATGCAAAAATTCAAAAGGAATGACAGATTGCAAAAGATAGTAAGACAAACCCCAAAAAATTCTTCAAATATATTAATAGTAAAAAAGGTCTGGTCTGAGCATGTAGGCTGTTTACAAAATAATCTGCAGTAGGTGACTGGGGACATAGAGAAGGCAAATCTATTAAATACATTCTTGCTCTGTGTACGCAAGTCCATGGTATTGATACAGCCCCAAATGATCTACAATGGCTCAAAAGTAATATGGTCCAGAAATATTTATACAGAATAAAGGTGGATAAAGCACCTAGACCAGATGACATACACCCACAGATCCTAAAATAATTGAGCTCTGTCATTCCAAAGCCATTGTTTTTAATTTTTAGGGACTTGTTATTGACTGGAATAGTACCACTGGATTGGCGTAGGGCCAATGTGGTGCCTATATTTAAAAAGGTTCAAAGTCTTTACCAAGTAACTATAGACCTGTTAGTTTAACTTCTATAGTTGGAAAGATACTAGAGAGTTTAATAAAAGACCATATAGATGAGTTCTGTAAAAATTCTGTAGATGTGTAAGGTAAAGTCTACAGGCTTGGAAAGATCAGTTTATAAATGGATAGAAAACTGGCTAAAAGACAGAATTCAGAGAGTAATGGTTAATGATTCTAAAGCCCCATACACACGGTCGGATTTTCCGATGGATTCTGTCCTATCGGACAATGTTGTCGGAAAATCAGACCGTGTGTAGGCACCATCGGACAGTTTCCATCAGATTGTCTGACGGACAAAGTCCTATCTCCTGCTGGATAGATTTTTTGACAACAAAGTCCGATCACACCAAATCCGATCGTGTGTAGCGAATTCCGACCGGACAAAGTGCTACGCATGCTCAGATCACATTACAAGACCAAAGCTATTGGCTACTAGCCTCTACGTAGTCCCGTCGTAGGCAACAAACGTCACCACGTTCAGAATGATCGGATTTTCCGACAACTTTGTCCGACCGTGTGTACGCAAAACCAAGATCAGACAAAGTATGACGGACATGGTCTGACGGACCTGGTCCTCGGATAATCCGCGCGTGTATATGGGGCTTTACTCTGAATGGTCTAAGGTTTTTAGTGGTGTACTCCAAGGTTCAGTGTTGGCACTTTTACTTTTTAATATATTTATAAATAATATAGGGTCTGGAATTAAAAGTATAATTTCAGTCTTTGCAGATGACACCAAGCTATTCAGTGGAATAACATATAGTAGGTAAGGTTGAATAAAGACAATAGTCCATCCAGTTATACCTGTGTAGGTGTACGTGTGTCAGTGTCGATAATCATTTCCCATATCCCTCTATATTGTGTTCTTTAAGATGGATGTCCAAGAGTCTTTTACAAATATCAATACTCCCCGCTGACACCACTCCACATCCTTACCGCCCTGACAGTAAAAAAAACCCTGTGCAGCTTAAGGTTAAACCGCTTTTACTCCAATCTCATTGTGTGGCCATGTGTCCTCTTACACCCCCTGAGACTGAAATGCTTTTTTTCCTTTGCTGGGATCACCATTGAGGTATTTGTAAATACCCCTCTCAAGCCTCTCTTCTCCAGTGAGAATAAATTTAGTGCTTGAGGTCCTCCGGTCCCCTTATTAATTTAGTTGCCCTTCTTTGGACTCTCTCTAGCTCCAGCACATCCCTTCTGAGAATTGGTGACCAGAGCTGGACAGAATACTCCAGATGTGGCAGGATCAGAGTTTTATAAAGTGGCAGGATTATAGTTTTATCTCTGGAGTATATGCCCTTTTTTATCCATGTTCTGCCGTCTTTGGTAGCTGCAGCTTGACATTGCATGACATTGCATGCTATTGCTCAGTCTGTCTTCCACTAGGACTCCCCAGTTCTTTCTCCTTCCTTGACTCCCCCAGGAGGTTCACCCCCCCCCAGTGAGTATTTTGCATTTATGTTCTTTATTTCAAAGAATTTTATTATGTTTGAAAAAGCATATACAGTTAACAAATAACAATGTCAGGATACAGAGCCAGAATATACAGAAAAATAGCAAGAAACTCTGTCATATGTGAAACCTAAAAGAAATAAGGCGAAGGATGAGGAGATACGAAATGGTACCTGGAGGACCTACATGAGGGAAGCGAAAGGAGAAGGTCTGCTTGGCAGCGTAGCAAACAGCGACCCCCCACCATCAGGCACCCCGAATGGGAGCAAACTGTGCCCGATAGGGGGGGATCTCCGCCGCCCCACCACCCAGCCTCATTATCAAACATCAACAGTTAGAGCCTTCTCCATTGGTCTGCCAGTAAATAAGGAATCATCCTAACGTAGGGGCATGACATTGTTCCAATAAACTACAACCAGGAAGGGGAGCAGAGGGAGGGGAATGGAGGAAGGGAGAGCGAGAGGGGGGGAAGAAAAAGGAGGAGAAAGAGAAAGCTGAGGAGAGGGAACATCAATTTCGGGAAACAGACGGTTCAGGGAGGTATTGAGTTAGTGAGCCATGGCGCACCAATATAAATGGCCCAGGGTTCCCATGTGGATTCAAACACCCTAACTGTGTCAGAGATAATGTTGGATAACTTCTCTTGTGACATAATCCAAGATACTTTCCTGATTACTGCTGGGAAGGAGACCCTGGGTTTTTTCCAGGCTTTAGCGACCGTAAGTTTGGCACCTATAAGTATAAACCTAATAAGTCTACTAGAGGCTTTGGATAGGTCTGGGATGTGAGCATTGAGGAGGGCCACCATGGGAGATCTGGGGATCTGGCGTCCCACAAGCTTATCGATCAAGTTGAACACTTTTCTCCAAAACAATCGTATTTTGGGGCACTCCCACCAAACGTGAGACAAGGTTCCCACTAGAGTACACCCCCTAAAGCACATGGGGTTTGCTGTCGGGAAGATTGAGGCGAGACGCGACGGGGTATAGTACCATCTGGAGATGATTTTCAGGCTCGCTTCTATTAGCGTAGTGTTTAGGATACCCCTAAAAGAGTTGAAGCTTGCTTTCTGCCAGGTCCCCAGATCCCAGTTGAACTGGAAGTCTGACTCCCAGCGTTGCATGTAAGGAGACTTAGTGTCCGGCAAGGTGAGCGATGAGTAGACTGTCGACACACCCCCCCGCTGGTCCATGGACTGACCGCACCAAATTTCATATTCCGTGAACTTTGGGGGAAGTGGTTTGTCCCTCCAAAGTTTGTGTAGAAAGTTTGAAATCTGTCTAAATCTGAACTTTTCAGAGTCAGGTAGTTCTAATTTCTTGATGCAATAAGCAAGGGTGATAGGGCCTGAATTCGTAAAAAAGTGTCCGATTCGGTACTTCTTCCGGGTTTTTGTCTGGCTTAGGGATTACAGCAATGAAGGCTGTGTTGATATGGGGATCACGGGTCCCTCGCGCATGCGCACTCCTGCATTTATGTTCTTAACCCCCAAGTGCATGACCTTACATTTCTCCACATAAACCTAATTTGCCATGAAGTTGCCCACTCCATTATTTTGTTCAGGTCTTTCTGTAAAATGTATATATCCTGATGTGAAGTTATTGCCCTGCTTATTTTTTATTGTCCACAAAAACTGATATTGAGCTATGTATCCCTTCCTCTGAGTACACGTTATTTATCACTACCCTTTGGATGCCCCCCTGTAACCTGTTTTCTATCCTATTCCTATTTCTAAGAACAAACCTTATGGTCCATGCCTGCAGACCTCGACCAAAAAAGTTCCAATTGCAAAAATTGCATTATTAACCGCTTCCCGACCGGCCACTGCATATATACGTCAGCAGAATGGCACGGGCAGGCAGAATCACGTACCTGTACGTGATCGTGCATGTGCCTGCCCATGGGTCGCGCGCGCGCTCGCGACCCGGTCGGGAGCTCCGTGACCCCGGCCGCGGGACCAGCGGACCCGATCGGGTTACGGAGCGGAAGAACGGGGAGAGGTTTATGTAAACAAACCTCTCCCCGCGCTTCCTACACTGACTGTCAGTGATCGGCGGTTCCCTGTCATCGGGAACGCCGATCAATGACGTCAGACGTACAGCCACGCCCCCCCTACTGTAAAAAAAAACACAACACGTCACACTGACTCCTCCCCGCCCCCTAGTGGTTAACCCCCTAACTACAACTGTCATTTACATAGGAATCAGTGCTATTTAAATAGCAGTGATTGCTGTATAATTGACAAATGTCCCAAAAATGTGTCAAAAATGTCCGATGTGTCCGCCAAAATGTCGCAGTCACAATAAAAATCGCTGATCGCCGCCATTACTAATAAAAAAAAAAATATTAATAAAAATGCTATAAAACTATCCCCTATTTTGTAAACGCTATAACTTTTGCGCAAACTAATGAATAATCGCTAATTGCGATTTTTTTTACCAAAAATATATAGAAGAATACGTATCGGCCTAAACTGAGGAAAAAAAATGTTTTTTTATATATTTTTTGGGGATATTTATTATAGCAAAAAGTAAAAAATATTGCATTTTTTTCAAAATTGTCGCTCTATTTTTGTTTATAGCGCAAAAAATAAAAACCGCAGGGGCGATCAAATACCACCAAAAGAAAGCTCTATTTGTGGGAAAAAAAGGACGCCAATTTTGTTTTGGAGCCACGTCGCATGACCGCGCAATTGTTAGTTAAAGCGACGCAGTGCCGAATTGCAAAAAGGGCCTGGTCCTTTGGCTGCCAATTGGTCCGGGGCTGAAGTGGTTATCATTTGTATTTGTTGCTTAAATTTACTAGTAGTTTGTTGGTTGTTGGTGCCCCTTGTTAATTCTACTTTAGGATTAGTGAAATGTACCTGCCTACTCAAAGAAAAACTGTCATTGTAGAAAAGTAAAGCACAATAGTCAATGATTATTTCAAATCCCAAAAACCTTTATTTAGGTCTCCGCAACAAACCAAAGAGGAACGCAGCCATGGTGAAACTTGGGGAATTGGTCCCCCATGGCAACCATCAATTTTCAAGCGTAGAAAATTGGGGGCCTGAGGAGTACGTATATTAAGGGGAGTGCAATCTGGTCCTGAAGTCCAAAGCATCCGGAACTGCAGCAGATGCCATCTAGGTCCCCAGGCTCTGGTACTACGAGAGGCTCCATCTTCTCTCAGACCAGACTGAATCCAGGTCGTCACTCTCAGGTCTTCCTTCCACGCTTCCTTGCACGCTGTGGCTGTCGTGCTGGTGGGGTGGCAGAAGGAGGAGGAGGAGGAGGAGGAGGCGGAGCATGGTAACTATGGCAAACATGTGTGAGGGGAGTCATCTCCCCAGCCCTCCCCTTATTTAGGACATGGAGGATGAGCCCCTCACACATGTTGCCTTGCCTCACCTCCATACCCTTCATTTTAGTGACAACCACGGAGCCAAAGGTCTCCTCGTCGGTGGGTGTGGCATGTAGGGAGGCTGAAGCCTCTCTGATCATCCGGAGCGCTGACTCTGCCGCATAACCCCCCCTTCTCGCCCTTCTGTAGGGAAGGCGGAGGGGAGAGACTTGGGAGACAGTCCGGCTCCTACGCCTACCCCCCTGTTGGCTGCCACTACCCACCTCTTGGCTGCCACTAACCCCTGCCTCCTCCTGACTGCCACCTTCCACAGCCACCTCCTGGCTGAGGTCTTCCTGTGTATGAAAAAGGGACATAGTTTCAGGTATTTGTTCATCAAACACACACAATTCTCATCTAGTGATTGTTGCAAAATGTTTACAAATAGAAAACCATACAATTCTCAGCCCTGCAGTTTAGATTGTGGCCCCAACTGTCTCCAACACTACTGTCAGTTGATATGTCAAACACGTTAGGAACTAAGCAATTGGGGATCCTGAATTAAGTGAACATCATTCATTATTCCCATAAATGGTAACAAAACTACTATACCTGGAACAAGCTGGGCTCCTCCACCTCTTCCATACTGGAAGGCCCAGGTTGCTCCTCGGAAGCCTCATCAGGGGTGGCCTGCGCGCAAGGAAGCGTGGAAGGAGGAGTCGAGAGTGGCTCCGTGACATCAGCCTGGTCTTTGAGAAAATGTAGACTCTGATAGTACCAGAGCTTGGGGACATAGACCTCATCTGCTGCATTTGCAGTTTCTTCCGACTTCACGACCTTCTTGCGCTCCCTGATATACGCACTCCTCAGGCTGCCAATTTTCTTTCTTATATCATCAACAGTTGCCGCGGGGAACCTTGGCTTGACAAATTCCACAAGTTCCTCCAGGGCTGTGTGCCTCTTTGCTTTGATGCTATAATGGGGGTGTTTAGCCTGCCATAAAATGGGAAATTCCCTGTATTTGGCAATGAAGAGGGGGAGAAAACTCATGTCGTTGAATCCCTTCATAATCTCTGCAAAACACAACACCACACAAAACACTATAAATTATGTCAGGCTAAACTCTCCTAATCTTCTCCATAAAGAAGCCTCAAGTTCGAATCAGTCTAGGCTAGTTATGTACCAACGTCAAATTGTACCTTCGTTTCTAGCGATCGTCTCGTGCGTGAGCTTTCTCTCCCCTCGTCTCCCAGATCATGGCTACGACACAGGCGTGTGACGTTTTATATCCAGTGCGCATGCGTGAAACTCCGCCCGCCCCTGACGAACTTTCTCGTCTATTCCCCACCCATTCTCTTTACGGCGCAGTGGGGAGAGCACATGGCGGGGACACAGCAGGTGCGCCCCAAATATCCCACCAACGAGGAGGAGGACGAGGAAAGTCCGGAGGCAGAAACGTCCCGATCCCAGGGCCTGAAATTCAAGGCCTCCAATATGTCATTTGGAGAAATGTTGGAGATGGTGGACATATTAAAGAGGAGCGACTATGATGGGAAGTATGGGCCTTACCTCAACCCCAATGTCCGCAAGGCCAAGATCATGTCTAAAGTTGTGAGGAGGCTGTACAATCAGTTTGGGGTACAACGATCCAAGGAACAACTGAGGAAACGCTGGTCAGACCTGAAACTGAGGGAGGCCGATCAGTACAGAAAGATCAAGCGAATTCTTCAAAAAAGTAAGTAGTTGTGTTTTGTGTTTTATTTCTTGCTTGCATACTGCTCCATGTGGTTTGATTTTTACAAAGTTGTACATTCCAAAATGGCCACTTTCAGGTTCGTCTGTGCATTCGATCGTACTCAGCCTCGATCTTTCTGCCACTGTCATGTTCGTGTGTGTGTCCATTCGATCGTACGCAACCTCGATCTTTCGGCCACTTATAATACGAGGTTTGGTGAAGTTTTTATTGAAAGGAAGTTTGTTCTCACTAGAGATGTCATCAAGAGCGTAAACCAAATTTAGTCAATGTAAAGGAGAGGTCACTCAGTAGCTGTTTACCCATCTTGACTCTAGAGCACTAGTGCTGGTACACCCAAACCCCCTTTTTATTAGGCTTTTCCACACATGTGCTCCAGTGGATACTAGAGGGTGGTCTCCATCACACAAACTTCTACCAAAAAGCTAGTAAGTTTAGCACCTTTACAAAGTGACTACATTCATGTAGTTGGCATTTGTAACTGGCCAAACAAAAATAGTGTCCTTCACTTTCAAGCAATGTTTGTCAATTCATATTTCTGCCCTCAATAGATTGTGTTGCTAAATCTTCCTTTTGTACATTCTCATAGGGGAGCGCAAACTTGGGCCGTCTGAGGAAACCCCCAAACCAACACCTCCCAAAAAAGGGGAAAGAGCAGAAGCAGAGGAGGAGGAGGAGGAAGGAGAGATCATCGAACTTGGAGAACTTGTCACCACAACAGGTGAGTGTGGGAGAACACAGCTACTGGTAAGCTAATCAATGTATGGCTGCCTCATTTCCAACACCCGATTTTTGTTTGTTTGTGGTTTTTAGGTGACGTGGATGTTGTGGAAGAAAAATCGCACTTTACCACAGAGAGTGCCCACGTACTCATCGGGGAGATAATGGTCTGCAATAGAGATCTAGATTACATAAAGCAAAACATCAATGATGTTCAATAAAAATTGAAGAACATCATTGATGTTTTAGGAAAAATATGAAAACGCACCAAGTAATTAACACACATTTGTGCCTGCTTCTGAACACATTTGCAACTTAAGAACTGTGTGAAATTTGGAACATGCACACATTGTGTCCACATGTGCTAGCTCCCATCATGGTGGATGAATGCCAACGTTTTTTTGGGGGTGCAACCACTTTCCGAACTACGAAAGTGGTTGTGGTGAAGGGGTTGCACCCCCAAAAAACGTCCATTCATCCCCATGATGGAAAATGGCACTTTTGAAGCTTCTAGGCATGTGTTTTACCATCTAATGACCATTTTCATACCCAAATTGTGTGCATGTTCTAAATTTCCACTTTCCAGGGGTGACCCCCCATGTGATGAAGGCAAGATCAAACACACTTTGAACATAATAGTCATGTCTGATCTTGTCTTCACTTTACAAAGTTGAACTTTCCTAGTTCATAGATTCTGTTTTGCTCCATGCCTGGTTTTACCAATTGCGCAATGTTTGTAAACAATGTTGTAAATAACCAAGATGTTGTCAGTTTGGGCAAGAAGATTGTAAACGCACTTGTGAATGTTTTCCAAGTAAACTTTTTTAATTTTCTTAAATGTGTGGCTTCCTTATTTAAAAAACACAATGCATTATGTATGTCAAATGTAAAGGATATGGGGGGCAATGGGTGTTATTTACTAAAGGCAAGTCCACTTGGCACTGCAAGTTTCTTTTCCAGGGCACTTTTTCACTGCACTTGTAGAGCATAGTGGATTTGACTTATGTAAATGACACCCACAGTGCTTTGTACGAAAACACGGAGCACAGCATTTTTAAGAATACACACATGTCTGACCTGGTGATGAAAAGGAGTATTTTGGGTGTCAGTTATGCAGTACAAACCTTCTCTAGACCAAAGATTAGGTAGCAAACACACAACATGAGAATAATCTTTTTGGGAAGAAGAGACTGTTACCTCCTTTTGCCCAGAAAGTGCATTCCCACTGTCGAAGGCAAAGGGAAAAAATTTCAAGGTAAAATAAGCTAAAAAGAATACGGAAATGACAAGAAATCATAGGTTGGTTGAAAAATAAGGTTTATTAAAAAATGCCTCTCACACATCGTCAGGCAGAGCAATGGCCCCCCTACCCACAAAGTAGTCCATATATTGCTCGCGGACCGCGCGGGCATTTAGAGGGGGCAAGCCTGGACGTGCCACTTGAAGGGCTGTGAGGTCAGCATTTGGAGGGCCCTCCACATCTGGGCCAACGGGCACCACATAGTTCCTGTTATGTCTTTTGAGGAAGTTGTGCAATATGCAACAGGCAAGAACTATGTGGTTCAGTTTGTATTCCGCCAAGTTAATTGCCGTCAAGAACAGGCGGAAGCGGCTGGCCAGGATGCCAAAAGTGTTCTCCACAACTCTTCGGGCTCTGGACAGCCTGTAGTTGAAGACCCTCTGGTCTGGGGTGAGGGTCCTCATCGGGAACGGCCTCATCAGATGGGGAGTCAACGCAAACGCTTCATCTGCGACAAAGACGAAGGGGAGTCCTGTTCTGCCCATCAGATGTATATATTCTGATTATCTGCATTTGTGTTGTTGTAAATGACATTTAATGTTGATATTTTCTATAGGAATCATTTGCAGAGTGTAGGCGCCATCTAGTGTCCCTTTTTGGTATTGTTTCTATTGTGTAAATGTTGTTATTAAAGTTTATAACCTAGGAAGTACTTGGAAAGCAAAGTATTCTGGGTAAAGTCTCACAGGAAGAGACACATTCATCATGCTTTTCTAGACTGCAAGATGTCCTGTTTCAATCTCTTACCATCAATCCCTCATTGAACTTAAAAAGTGAGTGTTTACTATCTCATATTGTACTGTGTATATTTGTCTTTGAAATGTATGCTAAATTTATGGGATATTGTACTTATCAAGGTTTATTCTTGTTATTTGTAGTTTCACCTAGCTTGTTCCAATAAACTGCGATCGAAGAAATATGGTATCATGTTTATGGGATAAGAATGGTTTAGCTGAATGTCCTTGAGACAGAACAGTGAAATTTTTAAGCTGACCTCTGAAGGGAAGATAAGCTGACTTCGGAAGTCTGTACAGCCTGGGGCTACACAGTACCATACAGTCAGAAGCCTTAAAGAAGCAGGCCTGTGGGAGGCAAAGCAAGCAGCCACGCTACACAGAGACGCGCTCTGTCAAGCAGTACCGACACTAGAACGGTCTCTATACAGCAAGACAGCTTCTTCCCCGCAGCCATGTCTCACAGTAGAACATCTTCTTACAAAACACGATCACAAGCAAGCTCATCTAGGTCATCTGTCGCAAATGCAGCAGCTATCGCCCGTTCAAAAGCTGAAGCAGCAAGAGCCAGGGCCGCATTCGCAGACCAAGAGCTGCAGATGAAAAAAGAAAAGGCCCACCTTGAAGCAGAAAGGGTGAGACAGGAACAAGAGAGAGAGCAAGAAAGAGTACGCATAGAGCAAGAAAGAGTACGCATAGAGCAAGAAAGAGTACGCATGGAACAAGAGAGAGAGATGGAAAGAATACGCCTGGAAGACGAAAGAGGCATCTCTGAAACTGCAGCAAGCTATCTTAGAAGCTAACATGGAGAAGCTGGCAGTGGAACGAGATGCTGCCGCCGCCATTGCAGAAGCAGAAGCTCTAGAAGCAGCCATCTACGATGAGCCAAGAACAGGTAGCAGCATACCAGGCCTAGAGGAAGAACACCAAGATTCCTTGCAACGCACGTCGGATTATGTCTACCAGCACTGTGACCCAAGCAGCATCCCACAACAAGAAATTAAACATGATGTCAGAGAGTCACACCAAATCAAGCAGCAACAAGACGACCTTAGACCCCAGTGCTACAGGCAAGAAAAATCTGACAGAGTTCCAGACGTTCCAGTCTCAACCAAACCTTCTACTCCAAAAGGTACTCAACCTTCATACAAACATCAAACACCTGTCTTCACTCCAAAGGTGTATGCAACGAGCCGGTACGAACTGCCAACCGTATGCAAGTTTGAGCCCAGAGAGCCTAAAGAAGAGACTTCTATCAGGTATGCCTTTACACCGCACCACAATACACCAGCAGCCTACCCCAATGCCAATCAGGCTACTGTAGACTTTGCCAAGTTCCTGGCCAAGCGCGAGTTAGTTACCCAAGGACTTGCCAAATTTAGTGATCGCCCTCAACACTACAGGGCGTGGCGATCCTCTTTCCAGAGTGTTATCCAAGGTCTAGATCTATCTTGCAGACAACAAATAGAACTTCTTGTAAAGTGGCTTGGCAATGATTCTGCTGAACACGCCAAAAGGATCAGAGACATTAATATAAACCACCCTGAGATAGGCCTTACAAACATCTGGAACAGACTGGATAGATGTTATGGCTCACCAGAGGCTATAGAGAGTACACTGTTTAAAAGGATAGAAGACTTTCCAAAAATAACTAGCAGAGGTTATCAAAGACTCAGAGAATTCAGTGACCTATGTATGGAGTTACAAGTTGCTAAAGCAGAAGGTGACTTACCTGGCCTTTCTTATCTTGACTCTGCTAGAGGTATTAACTCCTTAGCTCAAAAACTTCCTTATGAGTTACACGAAAGATGGATTGCTCATGGCTGTAACTACAAACGGAAACACAATGTGCCCTTTCCACCATTTAGTGAGTTTGTGGACTTTGTAGACAGACAAGCAGGAATGAAAGATGACCCCAGCTTCATTTTTCCAGTGTCTTACATCACTTCTGCTGGCCCTAAGCAACTCAGGGCTCCAGTAGCAGTGCACAAAACTAACATTTCTTCCCACAGATTTGCAGAGTCTCAGCCAGAGGATCAAGTCAATGACCCTACGAAGTTCTGCCCTCTACATAAGATGCCACATCCCCTTCTGAAATGCAGAACCTTCAGGACAAAGACCATCCAGGAACGCAAAGCTTTCCTCAAAGAGAACAACATCTGTTACAAGTGCTGCTCTTCGTCTACACACTTCGCCAAGGACTGTAAGGTCAGTGTCAAATGCACAGAGTGTGACAGCACAGAGCACCACACAGCTTTAAACCCAAAGCCTACTCCAAGAACCTTCCCACCTGTCCATGGTGACAAGGAGCAAGGCAGGGAGACCAAAGACTCTAGTACAGATACCACAGCAATCACTTCACAGTGCACTGAAGTCTGCAAAGGAAGTACAGGTGGCAGATCTTGCTCTAAAATCTGTCTAGTGAAAGTTTACCCAAAGGGACGCAGAGACAAAGCAGTCAAGCTCTACGTCATTTTGGATGATCAGAGTAATAAGTCACTAGCCAGACCTGTGTTTTTTGACATTCTAAACCTTAAAGGCCCCAGCAGCCCCTACTCCCTGAGGACTTGTGCAGGTACAGTGGAAACGGCGGGGAGAAGAGCTGACGGCCTACAAATTGAATCTATGGATGGTAAGACATGCCTACCCTTACCGACCATAATAGAGTGCAACCAGATGCCAGACAACAGATCAGAGATTCCCACACCAGACGCAGCAGCTCACCAGACTCACTTGAAGCACATAGCACATCTCATACCAGAACTTGATGATCAGGCTCAGATAATCTTACTCCTAGGGAGAGATATCTTGCAAGTCCACAAAGTAAGGAAACTGATCAACGGTCCTAAAAGTGCGCCATATGCCCAAAAACTGGATCTTGGGTGGGTCATTATAGGTGATGTTTGCCTGGGAGGTGCACACAAACCGGCATCTGTTAATAATCTGCTCACTAGTACCCTCGAGAATGGTCGTCCTTCTCTTTTCCAACCCTGTCCAAATCGCATCCTCATAAAGGAGCTACCTCACAACAACCCTGTACCTCTTCCTTTCCTAAGTCCCCTCTGTGACAGCAATACCTATGACAATGACCAAAGCGACTTAGGACACTCAGTGTTCAGGAGAACAAAGGAAGACAACCAGGTAGCAATGTCCATTGAGGATAGAATCTTCCTAGAGGTTATGGAAAGCAGGATGGAGAAAGACGTGACTAATAACTGGGTAGCACCTCTTCCCTTTAGGCCACAAAGACAACGTTTGCCTAACAACAGGGAACTAGCATATAAACGCCTCACTTCCTTAAGACACAATCTGCAAAGGAAACCAGAGATGAGAGAACATTTCTTTTCCTTCATGGGCAAAATATTCCAAAATGGCCATGCTGAGGTAGCTCCAGACCTCAAAGACTCAGAAGAATGTTGGTACTTACCCATATTTGGCGTCTATCACCCTAAGAAGCCAGGGCAGATTAGAGTGGTGTTTGATTCCAGTGCCAAGCATGAAGGTGTCTCTCTAAATGATGTCCTTCTTTCTGGCCCTGACCTCAACAACAGACTATTGGGAGTACTTCTCCGCTTCCGCAAGGATTCAGTCGCATTCATGGCAGACATACAACAAATGTTCTATTGCTTTCTTGTTAAGGAAGAACACCGAAACTTTCTGAGGTTTCTCTGGTTCAGGGACAACGACCCCTCTGGAGACATCACAGAATATCGCATGAAGGTGCACATATTTGGCAACAGCCCTTCCCCTGCAGTTGCTATATATGGCCTCAGACACTCTGCTAGAGTGGGAGAGTCAGAGTATGGGTCAGACGTCAGACAATTTGTGGACAAGGATTTCTATGTAGACGATTGCTTGAAATCACTACCCACAAATGAAGCCGCAATCAGTCTCCTCAAAAGAACTCAGGCAATGCTTGCGTGTTCCAACTTAAGGCTCCACAAGATTGCTTCCAACAGTAGAGAAGTTTTAGAAGCCTTTCCTGTCCAAGACCATTCCAACGAGTTAAAGGACTTAGATCTAGGCACAGACTCACTTCCCATGCAACGCAGCCTTGGTTTGCTTTGGGACTTAAGATCTGACACCTTCACTTTCCAAGTAAACACAGAGGAAAAACCCTTTACTCGTAGAGGTGTCCTGTCTACCATAAACAGCCTATACGATCCTTTAGGCTTTGCAGCACCTGTCACCATCCAGGGTAAGGCACTACTCAGAGACTTAACCTGTGAGTCGCTAGATTGGGACCACCCTCTCCCCACCGACAGGAAGAACCTATGGCTAGAGTGGAAGGACTCACTAACAGCGCTATCTAATCTTAAAATTCCACGCCCATATGCTCCTCTGTCATCTGCAGATGTTCAGATGCAAAGACTTTGTGTGTTTGCGGATGCTTCTGTTAAAGCAATTGCTGCTGTAGCTTACCTGAAAACCATAGACACTAAAGGACAAAGCCACATAGGGTTTGTAATGGGAAAAGCAAAACTTGCACCACTGCCTGAACACACCATACCCAGGCTGGAACTTTGTGCTGCAGTATTGGCTACAGAGCTAGCGGAACTAATAGCAACAGAGACAAACCTAGAAATCCAGGAAGCCGAGTTCTACACAGACAGTAAAGTAGTTCTGGGTTACATCCATAATGAAACTAGGCGTTTCTATGTCTATGTCAATAACAGAGTATTGAGAATAAGGAGATCCACCCGCCCAGAGAAATGGCATTTTGTGCCTACAGACTATAATCCCGCAGACCTAGCGACCAGATCTGTAGCGGCCAGTCGCCTTGACAGTACTTCGTGGTTCACAGGTCCCACCTTTCTACGCAGTCCTGACTGTAACAATGATGACCTCACCACGTTTGACCTGATAGATGCAGAAAAGGATCAGGAAATCCGCCCTCAGGTTTCTACTGCAGTCACAACAACATCTCTCAACCAGTTTAAAACCCACCGTTTCAGCAGGTTCTCCACCTGGAGGTCACTAGTTAGAGCTATCACTTGCTTAATCCACATAGCTCAGTCTTACAAAAAACAACCACCAACTCATGACGGTTGCAGGAGTTGGCACCACTGTAGGAAAGTCTACTCAGCAACTGACCTAGAACAGTCTAAAAACTGGTTAATATCTGTTGTACAGAGAGAAGTCTTTGCCAAAGAGATTGATTGTATTGTCAATCACAAACCTGTTCCTAAAGACAGTGTTTTAAAGAAACTTGATCCAATCCTTGATGAAAATGGCATGTTGAGAGTAGGAGGCCGTTTAAAAGAAGGCAAGTTAGAGTTCTTAGAGAAACATCCTTTAGTGATCCCTGGTCACCATCATATTGCCTATTTACTCATTCAACACTACCATGACCAAACTAAACACCAGGGCCGACTGTTTACTGAAGGAGCTCTAAGAGCTGCTGGACTTTGGATAGTCGGAGCCAAAAGATGGGTGAGTAAGTTCCTCTTCAAGTGTGTTATCTGTCGAAAGCTTCGAGGAATGTTACAGACACAAAAGATGGCCAATCTACCTTCTGACAGGCTTAGCATGGATCCGCCTTTCACTAATGTTGGACTTGATGTCTTTGGTCCCTGGTCTGTTGCCACCCGGTACACAAAAGGGGGACACTCAAACAGTAAACGCTGGGCAGTCATATTCGTTTGCATGTCCATACGAGCTGTTCACATTGAAGTGATTGAGTCAATGGACACTTCAAGTTTCATTAATGCTCTTAGACATTTCATTGCAATCCGAGGCCCAGTGAAACTCATTCGCTCTGACAGAGGATCTAACTTTGTAGGAGCAGTAAAAGAACTGCAAATTCCTTCCAACTTGGACATCCCCAGTGTAAAAAGGTATTTGAGTAAGCAAGACTGCACGTGGATCTTCAATCCACCTCACTCTTCTCACATGGGAGGTGTGTGGGAGAGGATGATAGGCATAGCCCGCAGAATTCTTGACTCTATCTTCCTACAAGTAGGAACTGCAAGGCTTACTCACGAGTGTTTAGTGACATTTATGGCAGAGGTTACAGCCATCATTAACGCCAGACCTTTAACTTCAATTTCAAGTGACTCTGAAGATCCAATGGTTCTCACACCTACCATGTTGCTCACGCAAAAGACTGGTCTTGTAGGTACTCCAGCTGGAGAGTTTTGTGAGAAGGACCTTTACAAACGTCAATGGAGGCAAGTTCAAACTCTTGCCAATACCTTCTGGAGTCGGTGGAGGGAGCAATACACATCTACTCTTCAACTAAGGAGGAAGTGGCACTCAGAAAAACCTAACCTTAAACTTGGTGATGTTGTGCTCATGAGAGATTGCCAGACACTAAGGAACATGTGGCCTTTAGGTCTAGTCACCAAAGTACTGCCAAGCAAAGATAATCTTGTCCGTAAGGTCGAGGTCAAGACCTTTCAACAGAATGAGGCCAAAGTGTTCTTGAGACCAGTGACTGAACTTGTTCTGTTACTTTCTACGGAGGACTCTGTTAGTGACGTCACTTGACGTCAGGCGGGGAGTGTTCTGCCCATCAGATGTATATATTCTGATTATCTGCATTTGTGTTGTTGTAAATGACATTTAATGTTGATATTTTCTATAGGAATCATTTGCAGAGTGTAGGCGCCATCTAGCGTCCCTTTTTGGTATTGTTTCTATTGTGTAAATGTTGTTATTAAAGTTTATAACCTAGGAAGTACTTGGAAAGCAAAGTATTCTGGGTAAAGTCTCACAGGAAGAGACACATTCATCATGCTTTTCTAGACTGCAAGATGTCCTGTTTCAATCTCTTACCATCAATCCCTCATTGAACTTAAAAAGTGAGTGTTTACTATCTCATATTGTACTGTGTATATTTGTCTTTGAAATGTATGCTAAATTTATGGGATATTGTACTTATCAAGGTTTATTCTTGTTATTTGTAGTTTCACCTAGCTTGTTCCAATAAACTGCGATCGAAGAAATATGGTATCATGTTTATGGGATAAGAATGGTTTAGCTGAATGTCCTTGAGACAGAACAAGTCCTTCTGCATTCTCCTCTGGAGGTGGCAAGCACAGACTGCCACTTTGGAGACGCGAGTAGAACTCCGTGTGCGCAATGGCACCACCATCCGAGATCCGGCCGTTCATCCCCACGTCCACATACATAAATTCATATGTCGCCGACACCACCGCCAACATCACTACACTATTAAACCCTTTATAATTATAATAGTAGGACCCCGAGTTGGGCGGTGGGACGATGCGGACGTGTTTCCCATCAATTGCCCCTCCGCAGTTAGGAAAGTCCCAACGGCTGGCAAAGTGGGAGGCCACAGTCTGCCATTCCTGTGGCGTGGAAGGGAACTGTGGAGTGAAACAAGAAAAACTAATTAGTCACTTTGCACATAAACATTGCAAGCAGATTAGACAATCAACATCTTGGAACAAGAGCATTGTATAAAATTGGAGGCAGGAAAGTATTTGCACAGAAAAGTAAAGGCTTCACAGATTACTCACCCCCCATCAATCCCCACACTTCTGATGGGCCATTGGCAATAACTAGGGTTTTGGGGGGGGTGTTGGACAGGTAACCCTCTGCACTTCATTGATTGGCAAATGGCTCAATAATGTGTGCTAGTTTGGGCAGACCCTCTGTACTTAACACTATTGGCAGCCCACAGGAAAGATAAAATAACATTTCAACCCCCCCCCCCCCCAAAAAAAAAAAAGGAAAGCACATTGTGACATTCTGAAATTACCAAGCAAGCTAATAGGAGGGAAAGAACACAAAAAAATAGGAAATGGAAAGTATGGAGGCAGCCCCTTGCACTACATGCTTTGCAGAATTCATCCCTAAAGATGCCCACTATAAAGAGGTAGGTATATAGTGTGTATTGACCTTGGGAAAGCCAGCAGATAGAGGATTGGTACCATCTGACAGAGCAGTTGGGGGAGGGGGTTCCTAATGAGTTTGCCCCCCCCCCCCCCAAAAAAAAATAAAAAGGGGGCTCTACATGAAGTCAACCACACAGCAAACATTTGTGCATATTTTAGGGGGTGTTTGGGGGCAAACAATAATATGCAGCAGACAAAAGACATTGCTTAAGTGACTAGGCCATAGGTGTCTATTGGGGCAGAAGAGCATGCTGGGGAGGTAAGTGAAGGGAAAAATGCATGAAGGAGAAAAGGGGCACAGCATATTAGAACATATTGCAATCATGGTAATTAGGGAAGGAGGTCAAAAATAGAAGACATTAGCAAACAGAGCATACATAGAAGGGAATAGTAAAGTAGAAATGTTACCTTAATATAGTCCTCCTGCAGGACCTGGATGATGGCAGAACAGGTCTCTGGAATAATGATTCCCAGGGCCTGGGGAGAGATACCTGAAGAGAACTTCAAATCCTGAAGACTTCTCCCTGTCGCCAAGTACCTCAACGTGGCAACAAGCCTCTGCTCCGGAGTAATGGCTTGTCTCATGCAGGTATCCTGCCAGCTGATAAAGGGGGTCAGCAAAGCCAAAAGACGGTGAAAATCAGGGTCCGTCATCCGGAGAAAGTTCCTGAAATCATCAGGATTATTCTCCCGGATCTCACGAAGCAAAGGCATGTGCGAGAATTGGTCACGCTGAAGCAACCAATTCTTGGTCCACATACTCCTCGTCACTCTGTTCATAGACGGGTCTTGGTTCAAAGCTAAAAGCCCGACACCAATTCCGCGTACAGCACGAACTCGGCGACGAGTACGCACGGGAAACATCGCTCACAAGGTCACAAAAGGTCGGCTGGTCAGAACGGACAAACAGAAAGCACCGATAAACAGCAAGGCCTGAAAGAACGAAATGAATACCAGAAACGAGCAGACAATAAGCAGTGCAAATCAAAGCGTCCTATATCAAGATATAGGCCGCAATGACCAACAAATGCGAACTGACTACACGCACTAATAAACAGATACGCACGACAAGCACAAACTGAAGAGCAGTAACGATCTGAGTCAGAAAACTGAGAAGCGCGAATCTTAAGTCCCCAAACTTCGACTAACTCGCGATAAACACGGGATCAGCAGAAGGAGCCCAACGGGTGCCTGACGTGGTGCTGAACTTCCCTTTTCTAGTCTCGTGGAAGACGACTTACGTCACGACGTTCTTGCAGACCGGATATTCCGACAACGTTGTCCGACCGTGTGTACGCAACAACAACATCGGACAAAGTACGACGGACAGGATCCGACCGACATGGTCCGCGGATAGTCCGACCGTGTGTATGGGGCTTTAGTCTGGTGAGCAGGGTGATGAGACGCCAGACTCCAAGATGCGATTCTTCCTGTGATGTTCGTCTAGACTACGGCACTGCAGTGACATTAAGTCTGACGTACGTTGGAACGCAGACATGGCTGTGAGAGAAGCTGCTGCTTCCTGGAACGAGCAGGCTTTTTTTCTGAAGCAACATCCTTTTGATCTGTACTGTGGAACATTGTAAGCATGATTTTTATTGAATAAAACCAGACAAACTACACTATGTGGGCTCTCTTACCTTATGTCTGAGTCTGAAACATCACAGGAAGAAACACATCTTGGAGTTTGGCGTCCCATCACCCTGCTCACCAGACTAAGCCTGTTTGGCCCACAATGCAGTATTGCTTGAGGGGTCCATCCGATCTGGTGAGTCTTACCACTTAGGGGGGGGGGGGTGGAGTACGTATCACCTCTGTGGATATTAAGCATTACAGCACTTTGGGAACTGTCAACACAACTACACTTGTTTTTGCAATTGGAACTTTATTGATGCAATTTTGCAAATATATTTGATCTTTCACTGGCTACATGCTTGTTTAATATTTTACACTTATTTCGTTTTGTTTGTATGCAAATTTCATGCACATTATAAGCACCTTTTTAGTTTAATCCATTTGGGTTTGTTTGCGCTGTGGTATTTTTTTTTTTTTATGTAAAAAATGGCAAACTCTTTGCCATCTTATGAATACAGAGGCAGCTTTAGGTTTTATAACCCTCTCAACCCTGTTTGGTCAATCAATAATGGTTCCAACACAGTGCCTAAACAAAAAGCTTCAGAAATGTTAGACAAATATGATCCTTTCTGTATAATGACATACTGACTTAACCACATTTTTATGCTATTCTTTTTCTTGAGGTTTAGTAGTGAAAAACAGTACACGCTTTTAATTCCAACTGGTCATGACCTTATAAAGTATTTCAGAATAGCAATTTATCATTCTATAAAAACTTGACCTAGGTGTTAAATGCTGCTTTTAGTTGATTTTACTTAACAGGAAAGAAAAACACCCTATTATAAAGGACATGTACCTACAAGGATACATAGAACTGTAAATATTTGAATAAAACACACATTCAAATTGTATTTAAAATTATTCTTTTACTATTTAGCTTTGGGGTCCTTATAATGTGTTGCTGTTTGCTTAAAGCAAATAATAAATACCAGTTTAGAGGAAGAGAGGCTTATTGTGTATTTATAAGTATAAACTACTAATTAGACCCCTGATGCCCACCTAACTCTTTATGTGCGGCCTGTCACATGGGTTGCATCAGCCAGAGGACCCTCACCCTGGAGAAGAGGGTTTTTAATTACCGACTGGTCAGAGCCAGAAGAGTCGTGGAGAACGCGTTAGGGATACTGGCCAACCGGTTCCGCCTGTTTCAAACGGCCATGGAAGAATACAAACTTAATAACATTGTCTTTTCTTGTTGCATCCTGCACAACTTTTTAAAAAGAAACAACCAAATGATGTGGTCACAGTTGGGCCTGACGCCAGACTTCAGCAATCCATGACGTCCCTGGAAGCGGCCCGTCCTGGCTTGCCCCCCCAAAGCGCCCCCGAAGTGCGACAAAATTATTTGCAATGTTTTTCGGGGAGGGGGGCCATTGCTTTGCCAGCACATTTTGAATAAATTTTACATTTAATCACTGTAAACACCAATTTCAACACAAAAACTGGTATTGATCATTGAAAGAAGAAGAAGAAGCCACACATTGTTGAGTAAAAATCCTTTTACTCCGTACAAATTCACATGTGCGTTGTAAAATATTTTTTTGTCAAAAAGTACAACATTTTTAGTTATCTACATATATATATATATTTTTTTACGTTACATAAACAGCCATGTTTCAAAACAGAACATACACAACTCTGGAACTTACAAAGTTCAACATAGAAAAACTTAAGGCAAGATCACACATTATATTGTCCAAAATGTGTGGATCTTGCCTTCAACAGATGAGGTGAAGTCACCCCTGTAAAAGCCTAATTTTGAAGATGCACACACACAAATTGGGAGTCAAACTGGGGAATTACATCCTGATCCCATGCCTAATGTCAACATGTGCTATCTCCTATCATGGGGGATACATGTATGTGTTTTGGGGGTGCAACCCCTTCCTCTCACCTACTTGAGTTTTGAGGAAGGGGTTGCAAGCACAAAATGCGTACATTGATATCCCCTGATGTCAGATAGCACATGTTAACATACTGTGTGCATCTTCAAAATTAGGCTTTTTAAAATGTTGTCCAAATTTAAAAAAACAAAACAAAATGGTGGCAATTTTTGTGAAAATTATATTCTTCCAAGGACATCAATCATGTTATTAAGTTTAAGTTCAATATACATAGTTTTTTTTTAATAATGTCTAAATCCTGACTACACCACATGATGTCTCGGATTAGCCTTTGGGCACTGTCACTGGTGAAATGATCTGATTGTTCTTCCACAACCCGTACATCACCTAAAAATCAAAAAAACACACCATGTATTATAAATATGCAGGCATACATGTCTTATTACCTGAATCTGGGGTGTTAGACGCTCACCTGCTGTGGTCTCAATCTCGACCACCTCTCCTTCCTCCACATCCTCAGATTGTGGTGTCCTCCGTTCCCCTTCTTCAGGAAGTGGGGGGGGGGCTGGTGATGTCATATTTCCCAATTCTTTGCTCCCCTATGAGAATAAAACAAAAGGTATACTTAGCACACAGATATTTGAGGCAACAAATGTGAATGATAATCATTGCTTGGAAGTGGGGGGACAATTGTCTGTTTGGGCAGAATTCCAAGCTGAAGACATGATTTATTCCCTTAATTACTGAAGTTGGAATGCTTACCTTTTTTGGAGAAGTTTCCCACCTGGAGACACCCCAAGTATCCAATGGAGTACCTGTGTTTGACACCTTAAATAGTTTGTCCTGGTGTCCCACACTAGTGCACCTGAGTCCAGATGTGTAAACAGCTGCAGAGTGTCCTCTACATACATTACACTGAATCTAGTTTGCTATTCCTTCTAGGTTCAAACACATCTAGACAACAATGTCCTAAACCTCTTTTATTAACTTAAAAATTTGCAGGAACAAATGTATTTAATCAGGTATCTGGAAAAACATCGTATTTATTTTTGAAATATTACTGGTCCATAAGAGTAGCCATTTTCTAATGTACAACACCTTATTAAAGAAAAACACATGGTGCAGCATGCAATATTAATAATAATAGACACAACAAATACTTACTTTTTTGAAGAACTTTCTTGATCTTTCTGTACTGATCCTGCTCCCTTAATTTGAGGTCCAACCAGCGTTTCCTCAGTTGATCCTTGGATCGTCGTACATCAAAATTCCTGTACAGACTCTTCACAACTATTTATCTATTCATGATCTTGGCCTTCCTCATATTTGGGTTTGGGTACGGATCATAATTCCCATCATAGTCGTTACTCCTCAAGATGTCAACCATCTCGAACATCTCCACAAAGGACATATTTGAGGCCTTAAATCTCCTCCGGGATCGTGACGTTTCTGGCTCCAGGCTTTCCTCCTCCTCGTTACTGGAATTATGCACCTGCTGTGTCTCCGCCATGTTCCTCTTCCACTGCGACGAAAGAGACGGGGAGGGGAATATTCTAGAAAGAACGTCAGGGGCTGGTGAAGCGGGCAGAGTTTCACACATGCGCAGTGTATATAAAGCTTAAAACACATGTGTCGTAACTACGTTCTGTGTGCAGAGGATGGAGGAACCAAAGCGACAAACGTTATAACGAAGGTAAGATTTTAAATTTGGTGACATGAGCGGACTATACTGAATCAAGATTGATGCCTATATTGGGTTAAAAGATTATCCTGAGATGAGTGTTTTTGTATTTTCTTTGGTCTTGCAGAGAAAATGTATCCATTTAAAGACCAAGAATTCCTGGGTGAATTCCTGGATAAATACCGTAATATGCGCAATTTATGGGAGGTGAAAAACCCCTTATATCACAACAAAGCAGTTAGGAAGGCAATGCTGGAGAAATTGCTTGAATTTGTTCAGACTCGGCCCCCAATGCAGACATGAGGTCTCTAAACTAAACTAAAATTGGTAGCTTGAGAAGCACCTATAGGAAGGAGTATCAGAAGGTCCAGCAGTCCCTGAGGTCAGAAGCTGCAGCAGAGGATGGATATGTACCCAGTCTGTGGTACTACAGCAAGATTGTGTTTTCTTGATGACCAGATTGAGGGCAGGGAATCGCTTTCAACTCTTCTGGCACCCCTTCCCTCCAGCCTTTCATCCAGCCTTCCATCCAGCCTTCCCTCAACCCCAGCAGATGTTTCCGTGGACCAACCTGGGCCTTCCATCCAGGAAGAGATTGAGGAGCCCAGATGGAGCCAGGTATAGTTTTTTTAGACATATTTTTTATGTGAAAATGATTGTTGGTAACTAGATGTTATTATTGATAATAAATGAATGATTTAACAAAAAATGTTTCACATATCAATAGACAGAAGTGGCCAAAAATGTTTGCGACAAGAATGAAAAATGCTGGGCTCAGAATGATAGTCTTTTCTATTTATTAACATTAAATTTGCAACAATCATGAGCTGAAAATTGTGTGTGTTTGATGAACAAAAAACTAAAACTATGTCCGATCGTGTGTACACGGCATTATAGCTGTATAATGCCTTGTCTCTACTAGAGTTGATCGGACACCTGGATGTTTGGGTTTGGCGGGTTTGGCCGAACTTCGGAAAAAAGTCTGGGTTCGGGACCGAACTTGACCCGAACTTGACCCCGAACTCCGAACCCCATTGAAGTCAATGGGGACCCAAACTTTTGAAGACTAAAATGGCTGTAAAAAAGTCATGGAAAGGGCTAGAGTGCTTCAAATGGCAACAAAATGATGTTAAGAGCATGGCAAGTGCTCTGCAAACAAATGGGGATAGGGAAATAACTTAAAATAACATAAAAAATAAAAATTATTCAATTTAATGGATAAGATAATGGGAAAATAAAATACGTGGAAATAAAAAAAATAAAAAAATTATAATCTTGACCTGGGAGGACGAGGTCCATATGGAGTAGGAGGTTGAGGTGACAGTGGATGTGGCGGTGTAGGTGGAAGCGGCAGTGGAGGAGGACAAGGTAGCCAACACTGGTTCAAAAATACAACAATAGCTGGGTAAGGCTGGTGGTGATGTGTCGAATTCTGTCCCCGTTGCATAGTGTCTGCCCTGTACTGCGCTTGCTCAGTACGTAGGACAAGGGGATTTCG